>JADRCD010218839.1:14112-39303 GCA_019843815.1 Montemys delectorum
TCCATCCATCCATCCATCCATCCATCCATCCATCCATCCATCCATCCCATCAATCCATCAATCCATCAATCAAAATTTTAAACCATCTGAGTCAGCAGATCTTCATGACAATGGGCACAGAAGCAAGGTTCCAAACCCCTGTCTAATTTGGTCAAGTTGTTCAGTCAATCTCACCATTTACTGATCTAACACACCATTCAGCCAGGAACCTGACTGACAGGCCATCCTGTAGTTTATGAAGCTGTAGACTAAACAGATAGACTGCTGGTGGCTCCTTCAGCGCAGGAGAAAAGCTTTGTCAGAAAACTTAAGGACTAGGAAACATGCAATGACATCTCTGCTTTAGACAGGACTAGGAATAAGACTCAGATTTCTTTCTCTTGGGAGAGAGCAAGGCGATTTCACAACCGCAGTAGGACAGAGTGGTTGATTGCTCACCATGCTCCCAGATGACAAATTAGAATTCAAGTGAACCATAAGGATGATCCCAAGTCTTTCAGATCATTTTCTGTTGAGAAAAATCTTTTTCCACAGTGTCCACATGACACCTATAATAGGCTGCACTGCCCATTACAGGGGCTTTTTTTACGTCATCTATTCTCAAAGCAGCTTTTTGAAAATTCAGTCCCTTTTATGGAATGCTACACAGCTCTTAGTACTTTAGGAACCACTTACAGAACCACTTCCTGAGCTCTGAAGTAGATTCCATCCCACGTCAATCTCTGCAACACAGTCAAGGAAAAAAAAATCCACAGCCATTTCTAGAGAAAAGATGAACACTTACCTGTTCCCACGCCTTGTCCGCAGGCACTTGGCTGAATAAAGATGCACAACACCAGGAAAATGGAGATTTGGAGGGGATTTCCCATGTCTCTTGTCTCACCCAGGGTCTGAGGTCTTCTTGCTAATGTCTAGAACTAAAGAGATGAGAATGCTTCTTGGTGCTCAGTTGGGGAAGGCCCCCATTAATTATTAACCTTAAAACACGTTACCTAGTATTTGAACACTTTTCTTTGCCTCCCCCAGTCCAAATCTAGCAACATCTAGAATGACCCACAGAAGCGCTTTTTATCTCGATAAATTTTGGAAACAAACACCTCACCAGGTCTTCTTTCCCTTTGAGCCAAGCTGATAGTTTGGAATCAATCAATTGAAAGTTAATGCGTTGTGTTTGGACATTTGATCAAAGGTCAGCTAGGTGACCTCTGTATTATTGCCTGCCTTACCCTCTAAAGCACTTGAAGGGGAGGTGGTGTCATGGTCCTGGTCTTTCTAGTGGCAAGTCAACCCCGAAGAGAGATAAAAGCCCCTGTCTCTGGACTCTGCTTTCTGTTGAGTTCAGTCATGTTCAGGCACCTGTGGTGTAATTGTGGTGGGGCAGCATTTCTATAGCTGAACGAGGAGCTGGAACCTGGTGAGCTCAGGTTAAGAAGGAACTGGGTGAGAAGCAAAGACCAGAGTCTTGCTGAGGGCCCGTTGAGAGATACCCCAGGATAAACTCACTTACTGGGTTAATTAATGTCCAGTTGAGAGTATTGGGTCATGAAGCAAAAGCATGCGAGTAGAGGGTCATGAAGCAAGGTCATTCAGCAAAAGCATGCAGGAAAGAGGGTGTGATGTGCACTTCTTGCAAGAGTTCTTGGCTCTCTAGTGCAATTTAAATGTTATTTATTGATTTAATATGGACACACAGAACAAATAAATGCTGTGTGTTGAACACCACTGTGTACCAGACGCTGTTGTTGGCTTTAAAGATAGTTAAATGAATAAAGTAGGCAAGCACTCCAGTCCTTGTGGAGTTTATGTGCTGTGGGGGATGTGGATATGAGGAGGATTATATGGTAGAAAGCAGAGATACATGTATGAGAACTATTTGGCTGGGAACACAGCTTAGTTGGTACCTAGCAGGCATGAATCCCTGGGCTGAATCCTTAATACAGTAGCTTTGGTTGCACATGCCTATAGCCCCAGCACTCAGGAGATAGCAGGAGTGTCAGGAGCTCAAGGTCATTTCTGACTACACAGTGAGTTCAAAGTCAGCTTGTGCTAGATGACACCTGGTATCAAAAAATAAAGTACAAACAATGGAATACCAGGGATAATGGGGAAGGCAGTGGTTTTAAACAGAGTTGTCAGAGTGAATCTTGCTCAGAAATTGAACTTGAAACCAAGGCTTGAGGGGAGTGAAGGGGTCAGTCTATGGGGAGAAAGAGTTTCAGACAGTTAGGGCAAAGGTCCTGAGGTTGGAGCATGCTTGGTGTGTTCCAAGAATAGAAAGGTGGCTAGTGAGCAGGGATACTCCTGACATTCAGAGCAAAAGAGCAAGTAGTTTGATCTGTGTTGTTTTGCATGAGAGCAAGGGTGAAAAGATGAGCTGATTGAAGAGTGATTGAGCCAGAGAGCTTTGATGGTAGCAGGTGTGATGTAACCCTGGGCCTGGATGGGATGGAGCTGGGCTGTTGTCTGGAAGTGGAACTGCTAGACTTCTTGGATTGCTGGGTGGGAGGAGGTGAGAAGAGAGTGAAGAATGACTCTGAGGTTTCAGAAAATAGATCAATGGGGGTACCATCCACAGAGACAGGGAAGCTATGAGTGAAACAAGTTGGTGGGGGATGACGAGCAATTCAGATTTTGCTCTGTGGCATCTGAGTTGGCTCTTAGACATTCCAGTGGATGGTGGAAATGCATAGCAGACAAAGTCCCAACTGTTGTCTGCTAATGACTGACTTAAATGCTCTCTGAAGGAGCTGGGGAGACAGCTCAGGGAGGAAACTGCTTGCAATGCAAGCACAAGGGCCTGGATTCGATCCCCTAAATCCACATTTTAAAAGAGCCAGACATGAACATGTTCTTGTAATCCCAGTGCCTAGGAGGCAGAGCCAAGCTTATCACTGGGACTTGTAGGGAAGCCAGCCTTGCATAATTAGAATACTGTGGGTCCCAGTGAGAGACTCAAGATGGATACTGATAGAGAAAGACAATGGATGCCAGTGTTTGGCTCCCACAAGTGTGTGTGCATGCAGCCGTGAATGGTCTTGATCCCCAAACTTGTGTGCTTGGTAGCTGAGCTTCCTTCCTGAAACATAGGAGCCATCCTCATTCCTGAGAAAGGACTGGGTTTCTGGATTTGGGGGTGTCTCCTTCCTGTTTTGCATGGTTAAGCAGGATCCACTTCCACTTTTTTCACACCTGAGCATTTAAATCTTCAAACCCTAAGACCATTTGGCCTTGGGTCCCTCTTCCACCACCCTGCTATCCTTTTTTCTTTTCTGGATATTGCAGCAAGCACTCCCACCCGCTACCTCACTCTGCAGGTAAACTTAGCAGATACAGTGAGCCCTCCTGCCTCCTGGCTCTGCTCTCTGTGCGGAATGTTACTTAACACCAGCGACATCTATCATCTTATCTCTAAGTGGGGATAATGCAATCTGAGATAATATTTTAAGTTACTACCTTACTTTCCCCTAACTTGTCCTTTCTCCCACATAAGAGGGATAAAGTAAAATAAGCCTACATAGTGTTTGTCTTCCTAAATCATGAGACCCCAGGGTAGGGAACCACTAACTGACCAACACCAACAAAGGGCTAAATTTCTTTTTTAATCATTTGAATTTCATACATAAATGATATACACATAACGTATATATGTATATATTACATGTAATACATTTTAATCAAATATACTCCCCTTTCTTTCCTCTCCATGTCCCCATAACCATCATTACTTCCTAACTGCATATACTCTTTCTTAAAATCTCACTAAGTCTATTTATTGTCGTCTATATATGCACAAATGTTAGACATTCCACTGGAACAAGGGGATCCCCAAAGAAAAATGATTCTCTCTCCTTCAGTAGTCATCAGCTGCCAGTCGCTCCACAGACATTACTAGCTGCTCCTGTTGCTCTTGGTGAACCTCCAGAACTTGATAGTAAGATTCTGTTACTGACCCATGTTTCAGTCCTAGGACATGGAAAAACCAAGCTGGACTAAAATGTTTTAAAGGGACACAAAGGGATCTTCCACCTTCATCACTGGAAAGATAGCATCAAAAACTTAGAGGTGTGGGAGAAGGGAGACTTGCCCCTGGATTTGAAAGCAGAGGGGATGGCCCCTTACTTTGTAGAAAGCCTGGGAGTGGGTAAGACCCTAGACTGAAAATGCTCTGTGTGTGCCCATCATGCAGAAGGGCATCCCTGGCCTTCTGTTAGAGCCATGCTGAGCCTTCTAAGTCAATAGGTCAAGATAACAATAGGACAGACAGACACAGCATCCATCTTGTGAGTAAATTATAGAGGACTAAGTACTTGCCCTTCAACTCATACCCAAGTGCTGCATCTACTCCAGAACTGTGGTATAACTGGGGTAGGACAGGGAGGATAGAGAGAAAGAACCCAGGGACACCTGAAAGCAAGCATTTGGAGCCATGGCTGCAGATGAGCTATATAGACAGCAAAGGTGCTTGTGTGTCAGCATTTGCAGACTAAGAGTCATACCTCTACAGACCCACTCCATGATGAGTGTTAGAGATCCATATGTAGGGTGAGTACCTTGTTATAAAAGAAGTACAGTAAATCACAGTGACTTATTTTGGAGGCAGCGTGATCCATAGTCAAGAGTCAAGGATGAGGATCAGGTCTGGTTCAAATCCTTGGTCTTGTACTTACTAGCTGAGTGCCCTCGGGTAGTGTTTTGAATCATCAGCTATCCGGAGGGACTAATGTCTCCCTAATCTGATTAAGCGATGACGTGCATGTGACATACTCATAACCCTAATAATAATAGTGACAACAGTATTATTATTATTGTTGTGTGTGTGTGTGTGTGTGTGTGTGTGTGTGTGTGTTTGAGGATAGAGAATGCTATTGGATATTTTCCTACGTACTCTCTACCTTATGTATGTATTGAATTTTTAGACAGGGTCTCCCATTGAACCTGGAGCTCATACACTCAGCAAGATTGGATGGCCACCAAGCTCCAGGAAATCACACCTACCCCTCCGTAGTGCTAGGATGAATGTACTTTTTCCTTTTCTAACATGGGCACTGGAGATCTGAACTCGGGCCCTTGTGCTTGAACAGTTGCATCTTAATAACTTGGCATCTCCCTAGCCCCTGTTATTTAAAACAAAAAAAAAAAATACTTTTAAAGTCACCTAGAGAATCAAGAGTAAAACTCATAGAGCTACAAAATGAACATGAAAGGGGCAGAAAAGCAATGGCTCCACCATCCAACTGCTCCCACGGCCCCAGTCACCAGAGGGAACACAGAGAAAGGACAAGCTATGGGCTCATCCCAGGAACAACAGAACCAACTCCTCCTGCGCTGGGGTAAGAGCTACAACCAAGACACTGACTCAGAGAGAGCCACTTGCATGTACAGTCAGTTGGATGAAACCAGCTGAGCCTCCGAGTTCTCTTTGTACAACATAAGGACATTTTGTGTGTGTGTGTGTGTTTATACTGCTCTATGACACGTAAGCAAATGAATGTCCACATGCTGGGGGGTGTCCAAAATAATCTACTAAGACAATTGCAGGAGGGTGATATGCCTGTGGTAGAAAGACAGAACCACTCCTGGACTTTCAGGGCCTGACTATAATGTCTTAGACACCTTCAATCTAGTCAATAGTATCTATTCAGCTTTTTCCATGTCTAGAAAAAGACAGCCAGCCTCCCTCTTCCCCTCCCTCCCTCCCTCCTTCCATCTCTCTTCTTTCTTCCTCCTACTCATTCTCCTTTTCTGTCCTTCTCCTTTCTCCCTGACTCTGGGTCTCATATGTCCCAGTCTATAGCATGAACAGATGACTTGAACTTCTGACCTCCCTGTCTCAGCCTTCCAAATGCCAGGGTTACAAGTGAGTGGCATCATGCCAAGTTTATGTCCCACTGTACCTAGAACTCAGAGTGTCACAAATTCTCTACCTGGCCTCCATCAACTGAGCTCATTCTCCAGTCCTACCTAGCAGTTTTCTGCCAGCTTTTCCGTGAACTGCAGTGGACATCAGGCCCCTAAGGGGCTACCACCATCATCTACTTTTTCTAACACAGTTCCTCAAAGATTGTTCTAATTTGGACAACACTGTGTTCTGGTTTGTAAAATAATGTTTTTATCATTAGGTTTTTAAAATGTTCCCAATTCTAGCCGCCCTTTAATTTGAACAGCTTCTTAAAGAAATGCTAATTTCAAGAGTCTGGTGTTTGATGACCTGAAATTAATCTTTTCCTTTAGAGTCATAATGATAAGAAAACTAATCAGAAGGCAAGAAATAAATACTCTGTAGGGTTGAAGAGAATCAAACCCCAGAGGAGGAACGGCAGGGACCAAGGTGAAGTTCAACTACATGGGAAACCATGTACTGTGTTCACATGTGCGCAGATGAACACACATGTGTGAGTTCAACCTTAGCTATGGCTCCTCTGCACTCTACATTTTGTGTTTTGAGATAGTCTCCCACCAAACCTGAATCTCTAATTAGGCTAGGATGGTTGGCAGGAGAATTCCTGGGCCTCTCTGATTAACCCTGGCTTTTTCATGTGAGTTGTAGGGCTTGAACCCATTCCTTGCCTTGATAAGTCAAGCACTTTGTTGACCGAGCCATCTTCTCAGCCTAACTGTACACTCTCCCATTCTTGTCTGGCTCCTGGTTGCCTGGGATGATCTTGGGAGTAAACAACTAAGCTTTTATTGGGTCATTGATCGATCTGGGTGGACATTCTCATATTATGTGAGCAAAAACAAGCAGAGGGCAGTCAAGCATACAGGAAAACCTCATCGGTGGCATTGGCAGGGAGCATGGCCTCACTTGAAAAAGAACTGGACTGGAATTTGCCCCTTCCCTTATCAATGTTAGGAAACAAAGAAAAGGAGAGTAAATAAACAGGAGGGGGTGGCAGGCAGGCATACCTGTTTTAGACTACTTAAAAGAATGAGGTGGTGTGAGCATTCAAACTTTTATATATGTATAAAACACACACACATATATGTTAGTTTGTAAATGTGTGGATACATATGGGTATCTGTGGCTCGTGTGTAGAGGTCAGAGGTCAATTGTGGGAGTCAGTTCTCTCCTCCTCCCTTTTGGGTTTGGTGGTTGAACTCAGGTCACTGGGCTTGGCAGCCAGTATCTTTGCCCTGTAAGCCATCTCAGAGCCCCCAGAACTGACCATTTTGAGCATTTTAAGCAGCTATTTATTTACCCAAGGGGTTCACCCTGGTAAGTAGGCATGTCTTCATATCAGCTGTCCTCTAACTGGTTGTGTGCACTGAGGTGAATTCTGAAAACCACCTCCACTCGTCTCCCCACCCCCCCTTAGCACTGAAGGAGGGTCAGGCTGAGACCCTTCCCTAAGCTCATTTGTAGACATCTCAGTCTGGGTTAGACCACTGACTCCTCCAATCAGGATTCTAGCTGTAGATGTGAAACAACCAGAAAAAAACAAAACAAAACAAAACAAAAAAACAAAGGAACAGCTCCAATCCTCAAAGTTCCAGCAGTTTGCTTTTGGGTTTAGACCAGTGGTTCCGAACCTGTTGATGGTGACTCATTGGGGGTGGGGGGTGGGGTTCATGTACCAGATATTCTGCATATCAGATATTTACATTAAGATTCATAACAACAGCAAAGTTACAGTTATAGAGCAGCAATGAAACTTGTCTTATGGCTGGGAGTCACCACAACATGAGGAACTGTATTAAAGGGCCGCAGGATCAGGAAGGTTGGGAACTACTGGTATAGATCCTGTGGAGTAGTGATGCATTTTATGATTTCCACAGCCCCAGGAGGATGTTTGTGTTACACTTAGAAGCAAAGGGGAGTAGATGGTGTCCCTACCGCTTTGAGCAGTGACGATTGCTGCTCCCTAGGGCTTCCTGAGTTCTTTGAAAGAGAGAGGGTGCAGTGTAGAATTTGTGGCAACACCTTCTCTGCATTTTTTAATCTGAGTGAGTGCTGCTTGTGCTTGGGATACTGGGTCCTTCAGAGACCAACTGAGGCATGGCTTGCTGTGTCTGATGGGGGCAAACAAAGAGTATAGCTTGAGCAGGAAGCCATTATGGAGCCACTGGCCCTCTTCCTAGGCTCCAGTGCTCCTAACCACCAGGCATTCATTCCAGGGAATTTGTCTTCACCCTGGGTGTCAAACAGAAATGACCCATGCCTTTCTGTGATGGCTGCTCTTTGGGCCACGTGACTTAGATCCTCACAAAGGCCTTTTAGGATTAGCACCTGCAATTCATGGCTGCAGGAAGCTGGGAATTGGCTCCCATTTGTTCCCTTTTATTCTCAGCAATCAATTTCAAGTTAGTAGTTGATCTCCAGGGATGCTTAATACAAGGGGCTAACAGTTTAGGGGACAACTTCTGAATTGTCTACACAATGCCAGACTCTATGTGAGTACATCTGAGCTTCAGGGAGAGTCCCCGGCTGCAGGCATTATTACCCTTCTATAGATGGGCAAAGATGAAAGGCAAACAGATTACAGAGTTACCCAAATCCTCACTGTAATCAGAGGTGGAAAGGGATTTGAACTATGTAGGTTTGATTCTAAAGTTCATACAATGGAAACACTTTTTGTTAAATAGAGTAGGAAATATGTGTGAGATCTCCACACATCTAAGCATCTAAGGTCTTAAAAATGGAATTGTGTCTTTTATAACACACACACACACACACACACACACACACACACATGTGATCACACACACATATTCAAGCACATGCATGTATCAGGTGCATTCTTATAAAAACAAATTCTACAGCCTTTTCTCAACTATTTAAGAGCTAAGTCTTGTAGTTACACAGGAGACCAGCTGATGGTAGAAAAAATACAGATACTATAGGTAATAGGATGGAATTATATAAGTTGTAAAACTTTACATATATATGCCTATCTATCTATCTATCTATCTATCTATCTATCTATCTATCTATCTACATCTATCTATGCCAAGAGGGCTGTGCTACAAAACACCTGCTTCAAGGCCATCATGTGACATCTGATTTCCTGTGAAATCATTAGGAGAAATTAGGACCTTTGAAAAGCAAGGGTTGGCAAGATGGTTCAATAGGAAAAGGCAATTGTTGTTAAACCTTATGCCATAAGGTCAATTGTCAGGATCCATATAGTAGAAGGAGAGAACTAACTCCTATAAGTTGTTTTCTGACACACACACACACACACACACACACACACACACACACACACACGGTGTGGTTCATTTCCTGGCTTATGCTTAACTAGCTTTCTTAAAAGGTTCAGGGCTACTTGCCTAGGGATGGTGCTGCCAATAGTTGGCTGAGCCCTCCTATACCAATTAAAAAATCAAGACAGTTCTGCATAGGCCCCATTGGCCAATCTGTTTCAGGCAATTTCTTAATAGAGGCTCTCCTCTCAGACAGCTCTAGGCTGCCTTACATTGTCTACTGAAACTAATTAGGACAATCCCAACCTCTAATATTTACTTTTTTGATTTTGGAGTAAATCTCATTAACTATCATCAACCAGCTAACTCTAAATTTAAATGAGTCATTTGAACATGTTCTATAGTTTATGATCTGAGAAAACAATTATTTTGTGGGGAGTGGAAACCACCCTCAGGTCTCCTCCCAGTGTTGCTAGGATAGAGCACGAAGGCTTGTGGGTGACTCACCAGAGTGATGTAATACAGGACTTCCCTACCCTTCTATTCTTGGTCTCTCAAACACTGTGTGCTGTGTCCCACGGAGAGAGTGTAGCATGTGTGTGTGCCTGTTGCTATCATGTTTCCAACACTAGAGAGAACTGTTTGCTGGACCCTACTCAAAGCCCCTTCCCAGGAGGAGTTGACATGAAGCTGCTTGGATGATTCATCTCGACTGTCAATTTGACTGGGTCAGGAAGCACGCAGGGCGTTAGTAAGGCCCACTCCTGGGTGTCTGTCTGTGAGGACATTCTCTGAGGCCATTAACTAAAGGGGAAGACCCACCCTGAATGTGAGCTGCAGGCACAAAGCGAGTGGATTCAAAAGGAAGAGGAGTATTTCCTAACACAAACTTTCCCCATTCTGCTTCCTGGGCATCACTTGCTGAACAACTTTGCCCCTCCACACCCTTTCAAAATGATACTCTGCCTCAGTGCAGTGCCCGGAACAGTAGAACAGGCTGAGCATGCGCTTTAACTCCCCAAACCACCAGCCAAGTCAAACATTTCCTCATTTTAAATGGTTTCTCTTAGGTACTTGTCACACTATCAAAAAAATCTAACATATCTGCTTCTGGGAAGTTTGTGTGTTCTCTTTGGGTTAGATCGAAGGGGATCCCTTCAATCACGGAGGAGAGTTCTTAGCAGGGTGCCTGCGTGGATTGACCCATCAGACTCAGTTTCAGTGTGGATGTCCTGCGGAACCCGGAGATAATTCCTGCAGAAGCTTGAAGGCTGGACGGGAGGAGAGGGCACTCAGCAAGGGTTTACTCTGCCTGACCTCAGATAGGAAAGAGATTGTAGCTCCAGGCCATGTTCAGAGATAGGTCACACGCCATCTCTGAGGGGAAGTCAAGGCAGGAACTCAAGCGGCTTCTCACAGCACATCTACAGTCAAGAGCAGAGAGGATGAACACATCCCTGCTGTCTGCTTGCTGGCTTTCTTCATTCTCATACAGTCCAGGGACCCCTAGCTAGGAAACGATGCTGCCCGCCATGGGGTGAGTCTTCCACATCAATCAACTCTTAAGATATTACATGCCCACTGGCTAATCTGATCCAGGCTATCTCTTAATTGAGACCCTCTTCTCAGGTGCTTCTATTTGGTGGCGGTACACTGGCATTTAATACTAACCAGCACACAAGGCATGAAAGTGTGTGTGTGTGTGTGTGTGTGTGTGTGTGTGTGTGTGTGTAATACTCCTTGTGTCTGAAGTGGCTAGTGTCTCCCCTCTGACCCTGTGGCAGTTCACCTCAGACAGCTGACACTCCCTTTTGTGGCTCCCTGTTCCTGCTGCCCCCTCTGGGTTGATCTACTGTCCCCTCCAGATCCCTTACTTTCCTTCCAGGGGAATCTGCTTTGTCTTGCTTTATCCCTGCAGACTCCTGAGGACAGAGGTCTAGAGTGTAGATGGGATTAATTACTCCAGAGGACATTTTAACATTTAGAAATCAAGGAGATGCTGAAGGACCATTTTGATTTTGCTGAATTACTTCTTGAGGGTGAATTCTTAGCAGTGACATTTTTGGTAAATGGGTGAGGTCAGGCTTACCAGTGAATATATGAGGCAACCTCTGGGCAACTTCTCTCTTGGGAGCTGTTAGCATTCAGTGTTTCCTGTTGTTCTTTTAGGATTATGTAAATCATCTTCTTCAGATGTTCTCAGTTACATGCCTGTGATTTTTATTGAGAATTCATACTTCTGCACTACGTTTATTATTAATTGTATTTCCCTTGTGGGGACGGTCCTGTTCTTTTACCCATTTGTCTTTTGTGATCTTGACATTTAGTCTACAAATTTGAATTAGCTATTTATGATCTTTATAATGTTTGATAGAAATATTTTCCCTCTTTTGAAAAAGCCCTTAGTAGTGCTAATTTTGACAGTGCCACCATTTCAGTTACTTCCCAGCTAAGAAAGTTAAAATTCCCCTAAGGGCTGGTAAGCAGATTTGTTTGTTTTTGTTTTTTTTTTTTGTTTTTTTTTTCAATTTTGTGAGCTTCACTCATGATTAGTTTTTTTTTTTTTTTTAAATATAAATCTTTTATCAATCAATTCTTATTTTGGTGAGTACTCTGTTTTCCATAGCATTTTCTATTATAAAATCAATAAGTGTTTATTATTGAAAAAACAGGGCATGTAAAGAACAGAAAGAAACCATAAGCAGGCCAGGAATTTTACATCTAAGATGAACGCTTTGGATATTTTCATGCAGATATGTCAAAATGAATGTATATTTGTGAAATATATACATGACTACATTGAAGGCTTCTGGGGGAGGGAGAGTTAATTCTCTAAGAGTGTGGTCCCTGGTGGGTCACTGGTGCTCCAGTGGATAGCCTCATACCTATGAGTATATGGCAGCACAAATTAGACTCAGTGAATTATTTTAAAAAATTGGTTATTTGTTTAAGAGGACATGAAGGTGAAAGGAATGTTGGGAGAATGGGGGGTTATCTAGAAGAGTTCAGTGGAGGAGCGGGGGTGAATGTGATGGAAATACACTGTATGCATATGTGGCATTCTCAAAGAATTAATACAGATATTATGTTGATGACTTCACACAGTTGAGTGCGTTTTCCTCTGCGCCCCCCCCCCCCGCCCTCCTTTTCTCGCACTATCTCTTCCAGTATTAGACTCTTTCTTGTCCTAGACACTGTCACTCTATTTCCAGGTAGCAACCTCCATTTTCAATAAACCAAAATACCATCCTTTAAACTCGCTTAAAGTATTAGAAATATTCAGAAGTACCAACACTCCATAACTATAAAACAAAGTATAAACATGTTAGCATTGCACATACTGATGATTTATCAACAAGTTTCATTGACATTACATTTTTAAAAGCTTTTATTTTATGTGTATGGGTGTTTTATTTGTATGTTTCTGTACCATATGCATGACAGGTGCCTGCGAAGGCCAGAAGGTGTCAAATCATCTGGGACTGGAGTTACAGAGGGTTGTGAGTCACCAGGGGGGTGCTGGGAACTAAACCCAGCTCCTATGAATAAGCAGTGTTCCCAACCACTGAGCCATCTCTCCAGCTCTAGTGTAAACACTTTCGAGAATAACAACTATAGACTATTGAATTCTATAGATGGACCACAATTTACTTAATTACCTACTGATTTCATGCATCAAGATATCACTATTGTGAACAAAGATGCTGTACACACAAATGATAGCCTGTATTAGGAACTACTTCTTTTATGTAGATTCTTAAAGAATCCACTCTTGTGGCAGTTTTCACACCTATGTGCCTATATTTACTATATTTTCACATTGAATTGATCTAATGTCCCCTCCAGTTCTCACTATCCTTTGGGCTTCTTTCTTTCCCTTCCTTTTCTGTAATACCATCATCCCACCATTTTTTAAGACACACACACACACACACACACACACACACACACACACAGAGGCTGGGAGTGTAAGAATCTAGATATTGCTCAGGCCACAACACCTGCAGCAGCCCATCCCCTCTGACAGATACTGACAGGCTTCTGAGAAGAGTCTGTGAATCCCTAACTTAAGAGACTTCCAAGTGCCAGGAGCCCTCACCTGAGAAAGTGAGTTTCCATTAAGTGGGGTTCTGCTGACCACACTTCCCGCTCCCAATTGCTTTTCCTGACTTCTGCATGGGAAATTAAGAGAGCCTGGTACAGACATTTCCAAAAGGTATGAGACTCCCATTTCTGCCACCTGGGCCCCATCTCCCACTCTCAAAAGCCCCAGGTAACACTGTTGTCTGTCTCTCTGTGATGTTAATAACTTTTTAATAGGTTCTTTGCTTCCCAGAAATCCAACAGTCCCTCATGAATGAATCCACACCCTGAGACTTTTCACATGTAAACTGTCAGGTAAACTAAATTTATTTAAAGTTCCTATGAGGAGTGAGTGGCCAAGTTACCCACCTCTGTCCCATACCTTACTCTTGTTGGCACCAGCTAGATTAATAAGCCAAACTAGTGTATGCATACTTTGTGTTTTCTTCCCCAAGTGGGTTAAAACTGAGTTAACTACAGCTCTCAGATTTTATTGAAAATTGAAATCACTACAGCCCTTACATTTTACATACTCATTTATGTTTTTAAACATATTTTTAAAATTTGGGGACAAATTTTTAAATAATTTAATGACCAAACACATCCCTAAGCAGAGTGAATACCCATGAAAATGACCTGCTTCTCAATGCATGAACCAGCAACACGCCTCTTCCGCTCTCTAATTTTGTGAGCAGCTTGCCTCTATATCCTGTATTTCTTTCCAAACCTGCTCTGTTTTTCTTCCTCAGAGGCATCTTTATCTAAAGTTTGAAGTCTACTATGTTTGTCTGTGCTCCAAATAGATAATGTAGCTATAATGGTGTTTGCCATTATTGTGTATGTCTTCAAACTTTCATACGCCACACGTGGTTTGAGCATGAAAGGTCCCTCACAGGCTCATGTATTTAAATCTTTTGTCCCCAGCTGCTGTTACTGTGTTAGGGGTTTGTGCACCTCAGAAGGTGAGGCAGTGCAGGAGGATGTGAGGCGTTGTAGTGTGGGCCTTGAGGATCACAGGAAGTAGCCCTGCCTTCTTCCTGTCCAAGTGCTCTGTTTCTGGTCAATACTTGATGTGAGTCAACCTTCAGTTATAGCTGTAGGTCAGCCTGCTTCAGCCATGTACCAGGCCATGTGCCATACCACACTGTGTGCCAGGCCATGTGCCGGGCTGTGTGCCACACCATGCCATGTGGCATGCCACGTGCTGTGCAGTCCTCTACACAAAACTTCCAGGGGACACGAAGGTGTCCTCCCTTCAGTTGTGTCTGTTCCACATTGTGTCATCGTAACTGGAGAAATAACTAATATGACGTGTGTGTGTGTGTGTGTGTGTGTGTGTGTGTGTGTGTGTGCTTGCAGTTTCTCCATTTAGTACTTTATATTTTTGAGAGTTCCCTCTGCTAGTAGCTGTCGTAAATGGCTCTACCACACGAGTATACCACAATTTGTTCCTTGGATTGATAGATACTTATGTTGTTAATTCATTTTGTTATTGGGTTGATGTGAACAATGCTACAGAGGGCATTTATTATCTGGAGAGGGAGGGAGGTAGGGGAGGGAAGGAGGGAGAGAGAGAGAGAAGGAGAGAGAGAGAGAGAGAGAGAGAGAGAGAGAGAGAGAGAGAGAGAGAGAGAGAGAGAGGGGGGGGGGGGGGGGGAGGGGGGGGGGGGAGGAGGAGGGGGAGGAGGAGGAGGAGGAGGAGGAGGAGGAGGAGGAGGAGGAGGAAGGGACGGAGGGAGGGAAGGAGAGATTGATATTCTAGTATTCTCTTCCAGGAGTAAAATTCCAGAGCTGTAAGATATGCATCCTTTAATGTTCATAACTGTTGACAATTTATCCTCCAATGTGGTTATAGCAATGAACACATCATTAATAAAATGTGAATGTTCTTCCAATTCTTCCACATTAGCGCCCCACTTCCTGGTGTCAAATGATACCATTTCCATCAGTTTGATGGATGTAAAACGGTAGCTCGTTTTCATTTTCAGCTTTCTGGTTATCGGTGGGGGTTGGATGTCTCTCTGTGTGGGTCACCGGCCAT
Organism: Montemys delectorum; assembly: GCA_019843815.1. Taxonomy (NCBI): domain Eukaryota; kingdom Metazoa; phylum Chordata; class Mammalia; order Rodentia; family Muridae; genus Montemys; species Montemys delectorum. The sequence goes on from JADRCD010218839.1 coordinate 29,381, forward strand.
TCAAATTCCCACTGCTGTAAACAGCTCACCTCCTCCTCTTCTGCTGGCTGGCTGGTGTTTTCTTTACTGATTTTTAGTGCTTTGTTGTTATCTGCAGGGTAGGTATCTTGTCCCACTCTACAGTTCATGCCACCCAGGTGCCTCCTTGATGGACAGAGCCTTGATTCCCCGCCCCCTCCCCCCGCAGTCAGATTTATAATCTCCTCTTTTGCTAACATCTTTAGTGTCTCTATTTCTTCAATTTAGTTTCACACAAGAAACAATTCTTCAATCAAAGCTATTCTTTGAGTGGTCGTGATCCTGGAATGACTAGAATTTACCTTGGTTGGGACCACACACTGTCATTTAACAGTCTACGCATGCAGGGAAAAATGACTTTTCTGCCTATGTGTATGAGCAAGCTGCTTCTGCCTTCCAAGCCCTTAGGAGAGACCAGTAATTGCTCTGTTTTCTTTGTTTTTATCTCCATATGTTGATGTAGTCACCTACTCAGTAACGTCTTTGGAACACTCTCCCATGCCTGACCCCGGTTCTTTTCTTATTTTTAGAATTGTCATTGTGCCTATTGTCATTGGATGTCTGTGCACATGCATGCACGTGCATCTATAGGTGAGTCTGTGGGTGAGGCTGGTGGGTGAGGATGAGACTTTCTTCCCCAGGTCAGATCAGACATCAGGTCATATTGTCTAATAATTTGGAGCTGATTCTTTGGAAAGAGTCTGCTCACAAATATGTAGAGGTACTGTTGAGTAAATTTTTAAAGATTTGTTTTGAATTTGTGTGGGTGTATGTGTGTGTGTGTGCTATGTGTGTAGTGTGTGTGTTGATGTGATGTGTGTGTAAAGTGTGTACGGTGTGATGTGTGAATATTTGTGTGTGTGTGGTATGTGGTGTGTGTGTTGATGTGATGTGTGTATAAAGTGTGTGCAGTGTGGGGTGTGAATGTGTTTGTGTGGTATGTGGTGTGTGTGTGGGGTGTGTGTGTGTGTGTGTGTGTGTGTGTGTACATGTGTGTGTACATGCCTATGAGCACCAGTACCTGTGAAAGCCAGAAGGGAATACCAGGTGCTCTGGAGCTGTAGTTATAAGTGACTGATTCACCAGATATGGGTTGCAAGAGCAGCAAGAGCTCTTAACCTCTCAGACATCTCCAGGCTAACAGAATGTATTTAGATCACAATATTCCTTTCAGCAGATGGAATATTTAGTATGGGCCACTTTTTGTGTCTTTGTGATAAACATATCCAACAGAAAGAACGGAAGAAGGAAAGAATTAATTTGGCTTATGGTTTCAAAGCTTCAGCCTGTGATTGGTTTCCCTTTGGGCTTGTGCGAGGTATTGTGGGGTGGAAGCTTGTAGTGGAGGTGGGCTGATCAGATCATGATGAACAGGAATCGGGGCCTGACAGGAAGTGGCCAGGGATAACATCCCCACAATTGCCTGCCAGTGATCTATTGTCTTCCATTAGTCTCCAGCTTCCAGAAGTTTCAAGACTCTCACAAAATTATGTCATCATCTGGGACCAAAGCAGGAGCCTCTGGGGGCGTTCAATCCTGTGACTGTACACGTTCCTACAGTAGAGTTCTCAGTTCTTCCTGTGTTCTTGCTTCCCTGTTCTCTGCATCTTTCCAACTTTTGTTTTGTGTTGTGCTTCTGGCTTAAAGCATTTTAAACTGGTTATCATGAATTACGCAGTGTACCTATACCTAAAAAAAACCTTTACATGAACGTTTTCAATTTTGTTGATATATTCCCTTTCATTTTTAAAATATTTTCTCTACTATGTCTTTTTTTAAAAAGATATTTTTGAGGTTTATTTTATGCACATGTGTATGCATATGTGTATGTCTCTGTGCTCATGAATGTAGATATCTGAGTAGACTGGAAGAGAGTGCTAGATCCCAAGGTGCTAGAGTTACAGGCAATCATGAGTCACCCAGTATGGATGCTAGGAATAGAACCTGGGTCCTCTGAAAGTGCAGTACTTGCTCTTAACCTCTGACCCAGTTCTCCAGCCCCCATCTGATTATCTATTCAGAAAAATGAACATTGAAACTTATGTATTTATACCAATTTTCTTTTATATAGATTATTTCTGTCCTTACTCTTTTTTATTTTCTACTTCCATATTGACTTTTCTCATGAGATTTTTAAGTTAGAATTTTAATTCACTTTTTTATACATCTAGAATGAAAGCTATGGATCTATATCTCTACCTCCCACACCACTCTGACCCTGCCCCTAGCACTTAATACATGGTGGTGTTCATTTTACCCTTACATTCCCACTTAGCTTAGAGTTTTTGTTATAATTGCTGGCAGTGGATACCCATGTGTCACATTTTTGCACAGGTTTTAGAAATGTTAAAAGATGAACAAACCTACGGCTTCTGCCTAAGGCACAGCTTCCCTTCCACCCCCTTGCTTTACTGTTCACTCTGCTCCTACATGTATAAAAAAAATTCTAAACCATTTGAAAATAAGTTCATATGTCACAAACCATTTGAGAATAAGTTCATATCTAAATACCTAAGTACTTCAAGGTGCATTTCCAAAGATAGTCATTTTCTATATAAAAATCAAGAAATTTAGTGGTTGTGGGGATTGGAGAGATAGCTCAGTGGTTAAGAACACATAGTATTTTTTGCAAGGCACCCAAGTTCAGTTCCCATCACCCATGCCTGGCAGCTCAGTCACCTGTAACTTCAGCTCCAGGGGATCAGACACCCTCTTCTGGCCTTGTCTTAGGGTTTCTGTTGCTCTGGTAAAACATCAAAGCAACTTGTGGAAAAAAGGGTTTATTTCAGCTTATTATTCCACATTACAATTTATCAATGAAGAGAGTCAGGGCAAGAATTAAGGCAGAAACCCTGAGTCAGGAACTGAAGCAGAGACCATGGAGTAACCAGAATGCTGATTTGTTCTCTATAGCTTGTTCAGTCTGCTTTTTTATACACCCAAGGGTGACCTGCTGAGGGGTAACACCAACTACAATGATATCTCCTACAGCAATTATTAACCAAAAAAAAAAAAAATGCCCAGTAGATTTGGCTATAGGCAAATCTTGTGAAGGCGTTTTCTCAGTTGTTTCCTGTTACCAAATGACTCCAGCTTGTGTCAAGCAGACATAAAACCAAACCAAACAGGCCTGTGTGTATGCACATGCACACACACAATTAAAAATAAGAATAAAATCTTTTTAAAAACCCTCTTTTTATAGGATATAAGTTTATCAATGATTTTCTTTTCATGGTATGAATTTCCTCAATAAACCTTTGTATTTTTATCATTTCTGTTGTTGTTGTTGCTATTGTTGCTATGGATACCTGATGCAAAGCAATACACATGTTATTGGGTCTTATGTATTACTCATTAGAGAATTTGTTGAGGGATGGAGATGTAGCTAGGAGGAACAACACTTGCCCATCACACAGAAGTTTGATCCCAACACATCAGAAATAAAAAAAAATAGAATATAACAAAATGGACTAGTTTTTAAAAGATGAATATATGGAGTCCTTTGGGAGACGATGATACAAGATAACATCTCAGCTACTAGCTGTGGACTTTCTAAGTCTCTTAGTTATTCTGTGAGCGCACTTCCCATTCTCTCTCCTGTAAAATCATGTCAATACCCATGCCAACCTCGTAGAGACATAGCAGAGGCTAAACAAGAGCTGGAACAGTCTGGAATGGAAGTAGAGGAAAACACAACAAGCCAGCTATTTGTAAAATGCCACTACTGAGTATCAAAGACTTCACTGGAACATCACACAGAACTTTATATGTCTTGGAAGTGACATATAAAGCAAGCAGGTCACACAAAGGTCTAGGTTCAACATGAGGGTAACAGTTGGGTCATGTCTCCAATGTGAGATCATGGGAAAAACTTACAATAAAGGCTGCTGGGAAGCAGGGATCCAAAGCCCTTTGTGTATTCTCTGGGTGCAGGTCAGTATGTCATCCCACTCTGGTTGCACCGTGGAGCTTCACAGTTTGACTTGAATCCAGCTGTGCCAGGAATCCCTGCTTTGAGCTTGCATTTAGTGAACTAAATACGTAGCTTGTACAAATGGGTCATTTGCTTTTGCATTGGACACTGAAACTGTAGGCCACAAGGTGCCTCAGTTCTTGTCCTCAGGCAAGGGCAAAGGAAACCAAGGAAACCAAACCAAACCATGATTGCTAGTCTACTTCCTGAGTGGTGGAACTCACTCATCCAATGAGAAGCGATGTGGAATGACACAGAGTGGTGGACTTCTTCCCAGTGTTTCTTGTGGGCAATATTTTTGGGACTGTTGCTTCCATTCAAATTGCAGATCAAACCTGACATAGAATCACTTCTACTTTCAGGGTCAAATGAGGCAGAGAGGAAAGCCAAAAAAAAAAAAAAAAAAGAAAGAAAGAAAGAAAGAAAGAAAGAAAGGAAGGAAGAAAGGAAGGAAGGAAGGAAGAAAGTCTGAGGTTTAAATTAGAGTCCATTTTTGACTTTTCAAAATGTTCTTGGTATTTTAGAATCTGGATAACCTTCAATCAGAATGCTACACCACCAGACCAAGGAGTAACAGTCTATAAGATTATAATTGAACAAGCTTTAAGAACATGCATCTTATCTTCAGTTGTATAAACTTAGAGTCTCTTGATAGCTTTATTCCATTGCCCATAAGATACGGGCTCACTTCCTACCAGATGTGATTGGGCAATTTTTTTAAGCTTCTCAAGGATAAACTGTTGTTTGGTGTCCTGTTAAACATAACATTTCTAAGTCCCTCCCCAGGAGTTCTGAGGCAGGGAACCTGGCATGGGCCTTGAACCCGTGTCCTCAATATGAGCTTTGGAAATGTCACAGTGACAGAGAAAATAGTCTCTGCCCTCCAAAGCAGACAGCCCTTGGCTTACATCCTGGGATTTTAATTTCCTATTTGTGTGGTCCTACACAGGTGACTTGACCTTCCTCAGCTTCATCTGCAAGAAGCAGCGATAAAAACGTTTACCTGAAAGTCCTGAGAGGATCAGAATGACTCTTTGTGAACCTGATTTCCTCAGTACTGTTAAGCCACTTCTTCCTGTCTAGGCTGATCTGATGATTAATTTCAGAATTACTTAACCCAGGAGCATAACACCTCTTATCCACCCCTGATACACATATGTGGGGTAGTCTGAAAAATATTTGAAGGAGACAGGGCTATTTGGAGCCCCATGGAGTACTTCCCTGCTAGAGTGGTCTGTCCGTGTGGCACCTCCAGGCCTTTGAAAGGGTACTCACGTTTCTTCTGTAACCTCAGCTAACTTCCCTTCACTTCTTGGGTTCCTGCTGTGCCATTATACTTAATGCTACCAGAAATTCCAGGTTTTTTTTTTCTTTTTCAGTGTATTCACATGTGCACATGTCTGTATGCATGTTAGTGCATGTGCATGTGTTCTCTTGCATGCAGAAGCCAGGAAACCACCTCAACTCTTTCCATAAACCCTCTCCACTAATGGTTTTTGAGACAAAGTCTCTGACTTGGCCTGAAATCCCCCAATGAGGCTAGGGTAGGCTGGGTAATTAGCCTCCAGGGATCCTTTGGTTTCTACTTCCCCAGTTCTGGATTACAAGTGTGCCCCAGCAGAGGTTGTGGAGAAAGAGGAACACTACTTCACTGCTGGTGGGATTTCAAACTGGTACAACCACTCTGGAAATCAGTGTGGCCGTTCCTCCGGAAATTGGACATAGTTTTACCAGAGGACCCAGCTATACCACTCCTGGGCATATACCTAAAAGATGCTCCAACATGTAATAAGGACACATGATCCACCATGTTCATAGCAGCCTTATTTATAATAGCCAGAAACTGGAAACAACCCAGATGTCCCTCAACAGAGGAATGGATACAGAAATTGTGGTACATCTATACAATGGAGTACTACTCAGCTATTAAAAACAATGAATTTATGAAATTCTTAGGGAAATGGATGGATCTGGAGAATATCATCCTGAGTGAGGTAACCTAATCACAAAAGAACACACATGGTATGCACTCTCTGATAAGTGGATACTTGCCCAGAAGAACAGAATACTTGAAGTACAATCTACAAACCACAAGAAATTCAAGAGGAAGGAAGACCAAAAGGTGGACATTTCATTTCTTCTTAAAAGGGGGAACCAAATACCCACGGAAGGAGTTGCAGAGATTAACTATGGAACAGAGACTGAAGGAAGGACAAGCCAGCCTAAATATAGCTATCTCCTGAGAGGCTCTGACAATACCTGACTAATACAGATGTAGAAGCTCACAGCCATCCATTGAACTGAGTACACAGTCCCCATTGAAGGAGTTAGAGAAAGGACCTGTGGAGTTGAAGGGTTTACAGCCCCTTAGGACAAACAACAATATGAATTAACTAGTACCCTCAGAGCTCCCAGGGACCCAACCACCAACCAAGGACTATACATGGTGGGACTGAATGTTCTGGCAGCATGTGTATAGTAGAGGATTACAAAGCTGATCATCAATAGGAGGAGAGGACATTGGCCTTGTGAAGGTTCTGTGCCAGGGGAATGCCAGGGCCAATAAGTGGGAGAGGGTGGGGTGGCAGGCATGGGGAGGGGGGATTGGCAACAGGGGTTTGTTCTTGTTGTTTTTGTTTGTTTGCTTGTTTGTTTTTTGGAGGGGAAACTGGGAAAGGAGAAATTTACATGTAAATAAAGAAAATATCTAATTAAAAAAAAAGTGTGCACCAGCTCTTTTATGTGGGTGCTATTGGTGGATTCAGGTTCTTGTGCTTGGACAGCAAATGCTTTACTGCCAGAACAAGTTCCCCTGCCTTAGAAATTCCAGTTTTCTCGAAACGACTCGACTTCTGCATTTATATTCTTCTTCAGCAGAAATATGCAATAAAATTATTCTATTTGATTTTACACAGAACGTGTTCTAAGTACTTTGTGTGATGCAGATTTCCCTTCCCAGACTTCCAAGTCTGTCATGCTTATTTTCCTCCCATCCTAATAGAATTCAATAGAATTTTTCTTTATACCTGCACTTACATTTTCTTTATACATAATCCTCTTCAAGAGGATGTAAAGCACATTTTAAAGACAAAGCTACGTGAGGCATGTTAAAAGAAACTTTAGGAATTGAAAATGAAGGCGAAGAAAACATAGTCTTTTCATAAATGAAGTTGTTTATCAAACGCATCGTTGTAGTGAAATATCTAGTTCAGAGCCCTCTGCAGTCAAAAGATAAACTCGATGAGCCTAAGCCAATAACTAGGAAGCCCTCAACCTTAAACATGGTTTTAACTTTCCCCCTGACCCAAAATGTTGGGTTTTCATCCTCATCAGAATCATTAAAGTCATGAAGCTTGTGCTCTCATCTGACGCTGTGGATGAAAGGATACTAAGGGCTCATGCTGCAGAGGGCATGGTAGCTGGGCACAGGAGATGGGCCAAGGACAAGCTGATGTTCTGGCCCAAAACAGTAGCCATGGCAACAGAAACGATGGCTGCCCCACTCCTTCCCGCAATGATGCCCATAAGAGGCATTGGCAGAGGGAGCTAGTTGTGCTTCTGAGCTAGACTCTTGCCAAGGGAAGCTTATGCAACGTTTAAGAATAATCACTAGGACAGAAAATTTTCAAGACTTTTTTATGTTATCCTCAAAGATCCAAATCCAAACCGAGAAGGCAAATGTCCAGTCAGTCGCCCAGGCTGGCCAAGTCCAGGTATGAGTCCCTCACACAGGCAACCTGTAGCCTGCCTCAGATTCCCCCTCTTCTTCTCCACTTCTAAGTGACAGTGCTGCCCAGGAGGAAGGAGCCCAAAGGAGGATATGTGCTTTTGGAACGACCATTCACTTCAAACAGGCCTTCACTTCTCAAAGAGATGAAGCCTGTATACGAATAACAACACCCGCTGGGTATGGCCGTCAGCCTCATGCTCTTGATTCAGACACTGACTGATGATTCTTCTGAATGAAGGAGACAACAAGAACAAAGGATCGGGGCCCCTGGGAAGGCAAGGGACTGGAAGAGGATGGGCTTGAAAGTAGGTAACACAAAGGTAAACACAGCAGCCGCGCACTAAAGAGTTCTGAATGACAATGAGCTGACTCCGCTTGATAATCTGTGCAGGAGGATCTCCATGCTGTTTGTGCGAGTGCATGTAAGCTCCTTGGAGACTTCAGGCCTGGTTTGCTAGACTTTTCTATGAAAGGATGAAGAGTCAAATCAAAGTCATAAAGATGGGAGGAGGGCAGAATGAAGTACAGCAGCAGAGCCTATGAGCAGGGAGTAGGAAACCTTTGGGGGGCAAGGGGGAGTAGGTGACACTGAGCAGGAGAGAAGTGGCCTCATTATTAACCCTATGGGTCACACTAGGGTCTACTTAAGAGAGCTAGCTCTATCAGGTGCATCCTCATTTCTGATTTTATTTCCTATAATTTAAAAAAGATTTATAAGTTGGGTATAGAGACATGTCTGTGACCCCAGCCATTGGGAGGCAGAGGCAGGAGGGGACACACACACACACACACACACACACACACACACACTCTCCCTAGTGGGATTATTGGATCCCATGATTTCTGTATTTTCAGTTCTTTGAATAACCTTTCTACTGTTTCCCATAATGACTGTATTAATTTACATTTCTACCAACAACATACGAGAGTTTCCCTTTGTTCACATTCTTATCAATATAAACATTAAGAGATCTATATTCCTATTCAGAAAGAATTCATGTTCAGCTCTGATCATAAGCAGAAATCAATTGCTTAAGCAGAGTCCATAGAATAACCTTCAGACAAGCATTCTAAACTTTCCCTTGTGCATCTTTATGTCCCACTGTAAAGGTCAATAACAGATTCTTATCTTCCCAGCTGCCCTTGCTGCTGGGATGGTCATGTGACTAGGACCTGACTTCAGCCAAAGTTCAGTGAGGATATGAAATGAGAACTGAAGAGGCATCTTACAGCCTTGAGGTGACATGTCTAAAGATGGTAGAATAGAAATAAAGGAAGATCCTGTCCTAGGATCTGGGAAGATAGCTTTTCAGGCAAACACGAGGACTTGAGTCTAATCCGACAGAATACATTTTTTAAAGCTGATATGATGGCATTCTCTTGTAATCCTAATGCTGGGAGTCAGAGCTAGTGACCCTGGGGCTTGATGGCCAGCCTAGCCTAATCACCAAGTCCAAGGTAGATGAGAGACCCTGTCTCATAAAACCAAAGTGACATTGAGGCTGACCTCTGGCCTTTAAATGCACATGAATACACACACACACACAAACACACACACACACAAACACACACACACACACTGATACACAAAGAGAGATATATACACAGACACAGAAACACAGGCACACACAGGCACACACAGACACACCCAAACACACACAGAGACACACAGATATGCAGACATATCCAAATACACACATAGAGACACACATAGAAAAACAGATACACAGACACACACAGAGGCACATACACAGACACAAACACACGTACACACACAGACATATACAGACACACAGAGACACTAACACACAGACACACACAGACACATGCACATAGATGTACACATGCACAGACATGCAAACATACAGACACAGAAACACACATAGACATGTACAAACAGAAACAGATACACACACTCACAAACACAGAGACCCACACAAATACACAGACATGCATACACAGATGCACAGACACACAGACACATAGATACATAGACACACAGAAACACACATGGACACACACACATCAACAAACACATACACAGACACACACAAGCACACAGAGACACATGCACAGACACAAGAAACACACACAAAGACAAACACACAGAAACAGACATATACACACACAGACAAACTAACAGGCACACACATAGACACAAACACACATATACAATCATACACACAGACACACACAGAGACA
>JADRCD010218841.1:0-15948 GCA_019843815.1 Montemys delectorum
TAGAGTTCTCTGATTCCTGTAAAGAATAGCAATCATCATTGCCGGGGAGTGGTGGCACAAACCAAAAACCCCTAATCCTGATGATTGCTATTCTTTTTTGTTTGTTTGGTTTGGTTTGGTTTTTGTTTTGTTTTGTTTGGTTTTTCGAGACAGGGTTTCTCTGTGTAGCCCTGGTTGCCCTGGAACTCACTCTGTAGACCTGGCTGGCCTTGAACTCAGAAATCCGCCTGCCTCTGCCTCCCAAGTGCTGGGATTAAAGGTGCATGCCTTGGCCACCACCCAATCAAGACTAAGCTTTTAAATCTAAAATGTAACTCTTTTGAGACAGGACTTTGTGTGGCTCACACACATTTCCCCCAAGCTGCAGCTTCCTATGGGCTTGGACCACCAAGCTTTGTACCACCATACCCAGCTAGAGTTATCAATAACAAAGTTGACTCAAATGCAGAAAGGATGGACTCTCAATCCAGGGGCAGATGAGCTCAGTTAGAGTTAAAGATGAAACCTTAGATCTTGAAACAGGAGATGCTGGGAAGTCCGTTTCCTTGGGAATCCTGGACTCTAGGGGTGAGTATCAGGAGCGATCGATGAGTGGATCGTTCAGCCCTGAGCAGACTTCCTTTCAGGAAGGGCAAACTCCCTGCTTTCAAGGAAAGCTCTTTTCTTCCAGCGTTCTAGCTAGAAGAAGGATGTTCTCCTCCTGCTGAGCCAGCTCTTGACCTCTACACTCTAGAACACACAGCATGGACTCCCAACCTTGCTTAAAGCTTCCTACAGTCTCTTTCAACTTCTGTCCTGGGGGGATTAAGTGTTCTATTCTGTCCAGTGATCACCCTTGAACATGATTTCCAAATCCCTTCCATTGCGGCTACTCGACTTTGGGGACCTCCCTGGGTCAACACTCCTGTTGAAATATAGCACCCGGGGCTGGAGAGATGGCTCAGCGGGTAAGAGCACTGACTGCTCTTCCGAAGGTCCTGAGTTCGGATCCCAGCAACCACATGGTGGCTCACAACCATCCATGATGAGATCTGACGCCCTCTTCTGGTGCGTCTGAAGACAGATACAGTGTATTACATTGGAGCGGGCCAGAGCGAGCGGGCCAGAGCGAGCACAAGTCCTGAGTTCAATTCCCAGCAGCCACATGATGGGTCACGGCCATCTGCACAGCTACAGTGCACTCATACACATAAAATAAATAAATAAATCTTTAAATTAAAAAAAAAAAAAAAGAAATATAGCACCTAAATCTGGTGTTTGGGTCTCGAATGTCCCTTACTTGAGTATCAAATGAGGTAATCTGGTCACGTGACTTGCTGGAGTCACTCACTGAAGTGGGGAGGGAAACAGCCTGGTACGACCAGTTCGTTCTTGTTCACACAGAAGAGGAACCTTCCAGTGCAGAGCCCTCTAGCCAACCATGGTGGCCACAACCATTTTTCATGTTCAATACCTGAAAAATAGCATTGTGTGGCATTGGGGGGACTTATCTACATCCACCTTCTCCAACTGAATCACAGACTCCTGGAGAACAGAAGATAACACCATACCTGCAGAACTGCCAGGACCTAGATAGAAGGCCCATTCCCACAATGCCCAGGTGTGAGCTGACTTAGCTACCAAAGCTATCACAGACTCCCTCCTTTCCTTTGCCTGGTACTGAAGCCAGAGCCTTACATATGCTAGGCAAGTACCGTGCCACTGAGCTACACCACCAGTGCCAAATGGCAACCTTAATTCAAGATATCATTGGCTGGGCTGGTAAGATGGCTCAGTGGTTAAGAGCACTGAGTGCTCTTTCGAAGGTCATGAGTTCAAATCCCAGCAACCACATGGTGGCTCACAACCACCTGTAACGAGTTCTGACACCCTCTTCTGGTGTGTCTGAAGTCAGGTACAGTGTACTCATATATAATAATAAATGAACCTTTGGGCCGGAGCAAGCAGGGACTCAGGGAGCAGGGGTGAGCAGGGTTAACCAGAGTGAGCAGAGGTTCTAAAAATTCAATTCCCAGCAACCACATGAAGGCTCTCAACCATCTGTACAGCTAGAGTATACCCACATAAACAAACAAACAAACAAACAAACAAATCTTTTAAAAAAAGATCTCATTGGCCATCTCACCATATTCTCTTCTTTCTCTTTCTGTGTGTGTGTGTGTGTGTGTGTGTGTGTGTGTATCTGTGTGTCTTTCTCTGTTTCTGTTTCTTTGTTTCTTTGTTTCTGTTTTTCTCTCTCTGTCTCTCTCTCTCTCTGTTGCTGTTTTATTGTTTTTGAGACAGGGCCTCACTATGTAAGCCCTGGCTGGCCTGAAATTCCCTATGTAGACTGGTAAGACCAGGCTGGCCTCCAATTCAGAGATTCTTCTGTCTGTACCTTTAGAGTACAGGGATTAAAGGAATGTGCTGCCACGCCCAGCACTAGACAGTTCCTTACAGCCACATGTGGATATAATGCTCTGAACTCTATGGGAAAAGAAATTCAAATAACCACAAATTCTGAAGCCTTGAGCTCTGCTCGTGTGTGTGTGTGTGTGTGTGTGTGTGTGTGTGTGTGTGTGACTATGTATGTGTGACTGTGTGTAACTCTGTGTGTATGTGACTGTATGTGTGTACGTGTGTGTGTGTGTGTGTGTGTGTGTGACTATATATGTGTGACTATGTATGTGTTACTGTGTGTGTATGACCATGCATATCTACTGTCATAATTCTTCAGGAGACAAACTCCTGCAAATCTCCCAGGGCTTCTGGGTGCAGCAATTGCCTGTGTTTATCATCTTTCCTAGGTCGACTCAGCTCTACTCACCCCCAGGCCTCAGAAGAAGTCACTGAAAATCCAAACAGCTTTCAACACTAGCACATGGAGAGTTCTCATGTTTTCTGTTGAACTCAGCCACAAAAACTAAATATTACAAAAATTTTCGGTTGGGAGTGGTTGGTGCACATCTATCATCCCAGCACTGAGGAGGCAGAGGCAGGCAGATCTCCTCAGAGGCAGGCAGATCTCCTCAGAGGCAGGCAGATCTCCTCAGAGGCAGGCAGATCTCTGAGAGTTGGCGGCCAGCCTGGGATACATTACTTCAAGTTCCAGATGAGCCAGGACTACATAATAGAGAGACTCAGTCTCAAAAAACCTAAATAAATAAATAAATAAATAAATAAATAAATACAACTAAAGTGTTGAACCCATAGGGGCCTTGTGTGTGCCAGACAAGAGCTCCTCAACTGAACCAAATCCCCAAGCCCTAGACAGTAACATTTTTGATGCCTGAAAGACAAATTGATTCTAGTTTCATGCTTGAATGAAATAAATCATGAGAAAAAAGTTCATTAAACCGTATCTAGCCAGGCAGTGGTAGCACATGTCTTTAATCCCAGCACTTGAAAGGCAGAGGCAGGGGGGATCTCTGTGAGTTTGAGGCCAGCCTGGTTGACAGAGCAAGTTTCAGGACAGCCAAAGCTATATAGAGAATCCCTGCCTAAGAAGCTAACCAACCAACCAACCAACCACCCAACCAAAACACCCTTACCTAAAGAAACAAAGCAGTGGGTCACAGGACAGCTGCTTTTGCTTGGTCTGCCAGGGTTCATTACTAGGGCAAGAACATCAGGCAGCTCATAATCCCTCAACATAGCAAAAGTCCCTTTCTCCTTCTAGACCAGGGAGCGAGGCTTCTCTGTGGGTCTCCATATCCTCTTCCTGGATCTTGGACATCAAGCAACAAGGTTAAGAATATGAGTCAGAGATGAAGGACAGATAGAGCCACTGAGACAGTCTTCCCTCCGAAGCTGTCCTCTCTCTTCTTTTTATACTGCTAAGGACTAAAGGAGCTGCTAATCTCGGTGTCTCTGGGAATCTTGGAAGCCATTGCTGTCATTTCTGCTTAGAGTGTCAATGACCTGTGTGTAAAGACCAGAGCATAGTGGTACCTGCCTTTAATCCCAGCACTCAGGAAGCAGAGGCAGGTGGATATCTGAGTTCCAGGCTAGCCTGGTGTAGTTCCAGGATAGCCAGGGCTACACAGAGAAATCCTGCCCCCCCCCCCAAAAAAAACTAGCTAAATATATTTTAAACTTGGTAGTTAATTCTAATTCATCTAACTTGTCCCTAAAATCTTTTTTTCTCTCCCACCATCTATCCAGGATACTATATAAAATACATCAAATATTTTGTCTGCTTGTGCATGTCAGATTTTCTCTGTCTTTGTCCATCATGACAGTTGAGAAGTTCTGGTCACATATTTTGCACTGTTCCTCCACTTAGGTTGCTGTTGCTCACATGATTAAACCGCCATTTTCATCCAATCATGGCGGGGGACCATTCTGTCAGCGCCCTCAGCCCCAACACTGAGCACCTAGGTGTGAGACCTCCCTACAATATTAGCGTCTCCCCTCAATCCCTCTCACACTGTCCCTTTGGAGTCTGGTCACCAAGTACAGCCCACCCTCAAGAGGAAGAGAATTAAACACCGTTCCCTTTAGAAACATCTGCAGTTCTCCGTAAATAGAGCTCCTCTTCTTCCCAGTTCTTTGGTATCTTCAATTGTTTCTTTGTATCAGTATGAATCCATTTCTGGGTATTTACAATAGCTTTGGATGAAGACCCAGTCCAGCATTTTTGTGCCACTCAATTGCTCCCTCTCTTTCAGTCTTTGTGTCCCTTTGACATAGCCACCTCCCTTTTGTTTCTTGAGGACTTCCTTACTGACTCTGGAAAGGTGCTCCAGGCTGGTCTTGAGCACATCCTGCCCCGGCCTTAGAATCAGCCACTTATTCATGGAGTGGACTGGCAGGTTTGGACCTCAAGGCAGGAAGTCCTCCAGCCTCATTATCTGATACAAAGTACTCATTTGCAAACAATTTGGAATCCAGGAGTTTCTAGGATTCTTCAGAATGTCATTTGTGGTCACCTCCAAGCCTATTGTCCCTTCTCCCAAACAGTAGTTGAAGTTCCTTTCTTCATTCATTTCCTTTAGACTGTGGTGTAGATCTACCCCATGAGTCCAAGCCAAAAGGCCTTCCTCCCCAGGACCTCTGACCTTGAAGCCTAGAAATCTGCTATTGAAAGACAGACAGACAGACAGACAGACACACACACATACACACACACACACACACACACACACCAAAAGGAAGCCGACTGCCAAGGGAGTCCCCCTGAGAGGCCCTGTTCAAAGGGGAAGCTCCAGGAGGCGCTTAGGCAATCTAGAAATGCAGGTCTGAACTGGCCTGGGGTTTTAGCGGAGGGGTGAGTGCTTTAGAACAGGACCAATTAAAACTTTTTTTTAAAGTAATTGTTCCCCGTGAAGCTGCGTACCCTTTCTTTCAGGCCATCATTTTAAATTAAATCCCCCTGCTTCTCTCCCGCTGCTGCCTCTGGCCCAGCACAGAAGTGCTAACTGGTGGGCCCTGTTGTGCACAGTCCAAAAGGACGGTGACACCTGCTCCGCCTAGCACAGTCACATGGACCTTGTCTCCTTTCCCCCACGAACTGCACCTCTGAGCAGAGGACAGGAAGGAGCCAAGCAGGTAACTGGGGGGGGGGGGGGGGAACATGACCATTTAGTAAAACCTCAGAGCTGCATCACCCAGGGCTGTGCACTTACTTACTCAGTGCTCTGGAGCCCTGGTGGTAGGGTGGCAGGGCCATAAACCGTTTATGCGTCTCCTAAACGTGACACATCAAGTTGACCTCACCTACTCGACTTCATTCTTCTCAATGGAGTCCCTCTCTGGCTCTTTTGGTGTCCCGCCCCCACGTCCCTTTGGGGTGGAATAGTACAAAGGTCCGAAGGTTCCCAAGTGGTGTGGAAAATACAATTCTCCTGGTGACAGGGTACTTCATAATTAATGGAACTGCCCAGACGTGAAGGTTACCTTGACCTTGTCTGTGCCATAACTATAACTGGAGCAAAGCTCAGGGAGCAGCATTCAGGAAAGCAGATTGCTTTCGTCTTTGTTAGTTCGTTTTGCTTCGCTGTGGTATCAGAACACTCTGATGAAGGAAAACCTAACCTCTAGTCTCAAAAGGTTAGCTCCCGGGATGGTTGCTCTGGTCTCCCACTGTGTCTACCCTTCCTTTATTGGGAGGGAGGGCACATGAGTCCCTGTGGCTCAGCCGGGTGGTGGCCACGGGACCTGCAGACGCCTCTCTGCATCCAGGCGCTTCCCATAATGGAAGGCTTAGTTCCATTAAAAGTTATTTTGGGGATTCCACAAGCCCACCACCACCCCCAAAGTGGAAAATTTATGTCAGGGAGTCAAAAAAAAAAAAAAAAAAAAAAAAAAGAGGCAACAGTTCCTTCCTTAATAATTATCTTCGGAGTTCCACTCCGAACTAAACCCAGGCGAGAGATGCGGACTTAAAGGTTCTAGTGTTCTCCATACAGCAAAGACTATTTTTAAAATTTTAAGGAAATATTCAAGTCCCACACCTCCACGCCGCCCCGCAGGTTAGATGGGGCGCGTGGGTGTACTCGAGCCCCGGGGTCAGGAGATCCAGGCGACCGGCACAACCCCGCCTCCTCCCAGGCACCCCGCGTGCTCTCCCTCACATCATACTCCAGTCCCACCGGTAGGGACCGGACCCCACGGCGCCCGGCCAGCAGGCAGGTGCCAGGAGAGTTCCCCACGCGGGCCCGTGGGGCAGGGCTGCGTCCCCTTGCAGGCTGGGGCACTGGGAGATGCTCTCGGGGGACCCCCAGCGCGGGATGCGAGGATGGTGAGAGGGGCTTGCTTCTGTCCTCTCTGGCCGCCGGGGTCTAGATGGCGGTGCCAGGCACCGAGCCAGACACACTGGGGACGAGAGGCCGGTGACTCAGCCGCGAGGCAAAGGCGAGAGGCGGAGGTGGGGAGCTTGGCGCGCGCCCGGGCTCGCGGGAGCGAGAAGCGCGCGCGGCCGCAGCCGCGGGGGCGCGCGCAGACCCGGCGCCAGGCGGGGACTCGCGACGGGCTGTGAGCCGTCTGCCCGGCGCCGCGCTCGGGTCTCCTGCGCCGCCTCCCGGGGTGCGAGCCGTGGGGTGCTGAAGGTGGTAGCCGGGCGGGGACGCGGGCACGCGGGGCTCAGGTTCCAGGGACCCGTGCCGGCGCTGCCCCGGGGCGGCCTCGCTCCTGCTCGAGCTCCGGGAGCAGCTGGAGGAAGTGGAGGCCGGCAGGCGCCGAGGCGTGGGGGCCGAGAGCGGCGCGGGGAGGCGCCCGCGGCGGGGACTGGGCGGGCGGGGCGCGGGCCATACAGCCGCGGTGGCGGCGGCGGCGGCGGACCTGTAAACCTTAATGACTGCAATCTTGTCCGTCTGCGCCGCTGACTCACGCAGTGACCCAGCCTCCAGTCACCGGGCGGCCTCCCTCCCAGCCGCCCTCTGGCCTCAGTTTCCCCGGCTGCGGAACAATGGGGCCACTGTGTTCTTATTCATTCCTGAGAGCCCATTCACCCCCGAGAGCACCCCCTCCTCCCCAGGGAAGGGACCGAGGCGTCCGGCTTTTAATTATCCGTGGTGGGGTTGGGGGCGGGGAGGGCCGAGCTGCGCTGGATAATTGAGCGCGGGGGAACTATTCCCAAGTCCTTCCCACTCATCGGAGTTAAGTTTACCCCTTCCTCTCCTCTCCGGTGTCGCAGCTTGAAAAGCAGCGAGGTGACTCACCACGTCGGTTTGGCAATTTGTGCTTTTTACAAATATTGCTTGTTTAATCAACTCTCAACTCCCAACAGACTGTGAGACACACCCTGTGTGTGGCTCTGAAGGTATTGAACAGGAGACAGCCCTTAGGCCTGTCAAACAGGCCAATAGTATCCATGGGCTGGGCCAATAGAATTCATAGGCTCTCCAGTTGTGACCTCTCCTGGAAATCCAAAGGTTCAAAGTGCATGCACTGGCAGACAGATCTCAAAGGTGAAAGAAACTAGACATAAAAGAATACTTGCTGAACAAACTCTGTTTACGTTAAAGCCCTAGAAAAGGCCAGTCTTGGTGGCGAACGCCTTTAGATCCCAGCACTCCAGGAGGCAGAGGCAGGAGGATCTCCGTGAGCTCGAGGCCAACTACACAGAGAGACCAGACCCTTCCCTGTTGCTGAGCAGGCAGGAGGTCCTGTTCTATGCCCCGACCAGAAGCTGAACTTAAACATACATTTCACTGAAGTCCCCCCAAACTGTTAGGACCTCAGGAGTCCTAACAAGCTGGCTCCTCTGTATCTTAACATTTAAGGTCACATTGAGAAAAATAAAGTCATTCCCACACCTTTAGCACAGGCAGGAGAGACTTTTTTAAAAAAAAAAAATATTCTTGCAGGGTGTGGTGGCACACTCCTTTAATATAAGCACTCAGGAGACAGTAGTAGCTAGATCTCTGGGTTCCAGAACAGCTGGTCTACATTGAGTTTCAGGACAGTTTGAGATATGCAATGAAACTGTCTCAAAATATTTTAATTTTATGTGTATGAGTTTGTGTGTATTTGTGTACCATGTGTGTGCAGTGCGCTGGGAGCTAGAAGGTATTAGACACTCGAACTGGAGTTATGAGTTATAGAGGTTTTTTGTTTTTTGTTTTTTGTTTTTGTTTTTTGGTTTTTTGGTTTTTCGAGACAGGATTTCTCTGTGTAGCCCTGGCTGTCCTGGAACTCACTCTGTAGACCAGGCTGGCCTCGAACTCAGAAATCCGCCTGCCTCTGCCTCCCAAGTGCTGGGATTAAAGGCGTGGGCCACCGCTGCCTGTCGACTTGTAGAGGTTTTGAGGAGCCATGTGGGTGCTGGGAACCCAACCCTAGGACCTCTGCAAGAGCAGCCAGGGCTCTTAACCCCTGAGGCTCTTCTCTACTCCTCCCCACCTCCAATGTTACTATTATTATTCTTATTTTACAAGAGAGCAAACAATGTGAAAGATATAAAATGACTTGTCCAAACACCCTAAACTTACCTGCAGACACCACTAAAAGGGGCTGTTTTCATGTCGCAGTGAACTCTTGAGGTTTGGTTGCTATGTTTGTGGTCCTCCCGGCTTGAGGTGGGCTTGAGGCTGACAACCGCCAGTAGCAGTTTAGGAGGAGGCACTGAGGACCCCGCTAGAATCCTGCCTTCGCTGTTTTATTAGTGGGCCCAGGCTGCATTAACCCCTCAGTCCAACCTGGGCTTTTCACTACCGTAGTTCTGGGTGAGGAGGTGAGCTGGGTCTGTCTTAGGACAACCTTGTCAGCTATACACGGTAAACTTGGCCCCCTATTCTCTCTCTCTCTCTCTCTCTCTCTCTCTCTCTCTCTCTCTCTCTCTTTCTTTGAGACAGGGTTTCTCTGTATAGCCCTGGCTGTCCTGGAACTCACTCTGTAGACCAGGCTGGCCTCGAACTCAGAGATCCACCTGCCTCTGCCTCCCAGGTGCTGGGATTAAAGGCGTGCGCCACCACCGCGTGGCAGGCCCTGTTTTCATGTGTATAATGGGATGATGCTTCCAAATCCCTCTTCGAGTTTGAGGCCAGCCTGCTTTATATAGGCAGTTCCCAAACAACCATGGCACATAGAGAGACCTTGTCTCAAAAAACAAAACCAAGTTCTCTACATCCTGCCAGCCTAGCATTTGGGGGGGCGGTTGAGAGAAAAGGTCCAATCACTACCATGAGTCCCTACATGGAGAGTGCCTATGAGGGGACCCTAGTGACTGTCACTCTGTACAGCCTGTATAGACCACATCACTGGGTACATGAGGCTGTGTCCTGACTCATGGAGCCCAGAGAGTTGTCACCATTACTCAGGAGGGAGGCTCTGCTTCTGCCCCAGGGTGCCCACTGACTGGGCTCCTGCTTCCCTGGGAGGCTGCCTCCCCTGTTACTGACCAGCTCTGCCTTCTGTAACATAGCACTGGCCCGTCCCCTGGAGACCATGGTCCTCACCATCCTTCCTGTCTTTTCAGACCTTTCCCTCAGCAACTGAGGACAGTGGACACCCCAGAGATCTTTGGTATCCACTGGGACCCAAGGGCCACTTCTGGCTACGGTGGAATCATGGTAGCCAGCATCATCAGTTAGCAGGGGAAGATGGAGCCATTGTGACCTCTGAGAGGTGCTTCCTGGCTCTGGTTAGGGCACGTCTTTCCATCTCTGCTTCCTTTTTCTCAGTTCTCAGAGGCTGAGTATACCTGGACATTTACAAACAGCAGCACAGATTCACATCCAACAGCCCCTACACTACATTCCTCATACATACTGAACACTTCACATGTACACAACACAAACATACACTATATATACAGTACCCCCCCCAATACACATATATGCCACACCTGTCTTAGTCAGGGTTTCTATTCCTGCACAAACATTATGACCAGGAAGCAAGTTGGTGAGTAACGGGTTTATTTAGCTTACACTTCCACATTGCTGTTCATCACCAAAGGAAGTCAGGACTGGAACTCAGGCAGCTCAGGAAGCAGGAGCTGATGCAGAGGCCATGGAGGGATGTTTCTTACTGGCTTGCTTCCCCTGGCTTGCTCAGCTTGCTTTCTTATAGAACCCAAGACTACCAACCCAGGGATGGCACCACCCACAATGGGCCCTCCCCCCTTGATCACTAATTGAGAAAATGGCCCACAGCTGGATCTCATGGAGGCACTTCCCCAACTGAAGCTCCCTTCTCTGTGATAACTCCAGCCTGTGTCAAGTTGACACACAAAACCAACCAGTACAACACCTGGGATACTAATGTACAGTGGGCAAGCTATATCTTAGGGTTTCCAGTGCTCTGAAGAGACACCATGACCAAGGCAACTCTTATCAAGAACAACATGTAATTGGGGCTGGCTTACAGGTTCAGAGGTTCAGTCCATTCTCATCATGGCAGGAAGCGTGGCAGCATGCAGGCAGACGTGGTGCTGGAGCAGGACCTGAGAGTTCTCCATCTTGATCCGACTACAGTCAGGAGAGACTGTCTAGTGGGCCGCTAGGAAGAGGGTCCCATTGCCCACCCTCACCGTGACATTCTTCCTCCAACAAGGGCCATACCTACTGCCACAAGGCCACACCTCCTAATAGTGCCACTCCCTGGGCCAAGCACATTCAAACCACCACACATACGTTTGGTTCGAGGCCCTGGGTTCATTGCTGCAGAGGCCGAATGATCAAGTTTATTATAGTCAGAGGGTTATTCATCAACCTATAGGGGCCACATACTCTCTAGGAGTTTTGGAAGCTCAGAGAGGACCTGTAACGCTGACTTGCCAGGTAGAAGCATTCAGAAACAGCTTCTTGGAGGAAGTGTTTGCTCATTGAAAGCTTAGCCTGCTCTTCTAAGCCACCGTGACCCATGTATGGCAGAGTTCTGCCTCTTGTCACCGTAGAGAAAAGGCCTCAGTAGGGGTCAGAACTCCCAACCTTGTAAAACTGTCTCCACTTCAAAAGTCCAGTCTGTGAAACAAGATTCCATTTTTTGTCTTTGCAAGACACTAATTCAGAAGTTGACTACGGCCAGGAGCAGGAAGTGGCCTTTTGATGCCAGCCTTATCTTTCTGAGCCAGCAGGTGCTGTAGAGACAGCATGCCTCTCCAGGCAGCCCTTTTTGATAGCACGGAGCCCGTGCAGTTCCCCCTCACTGGGGACAGAGGGGCTCTGCGTTTCCCTTTGGAGGGGCTTTAGACAGTGCTGGGTATGGTCATGCTTCGTGGTTCCTGATGTATAATGGGGCCTCACCCAGCCAGCCAGAATGAACATGACCCCGAATATAGCATTTCATGCCTCCTGACCTTGACATCCTTCTCTTTGTCACCAAGGCGGGTGCTGGGCTGGGGTGGCGGTCTGTGTGTGCTGTATTCAGACAAGGCAGCTATTCTTGGCCAGGGATGGTACAATGATAGGGAGGGACCTTGGGTCGGCACGTGGGTGGTTACAGATGCTGCTGGCGCCCATGCCAGAGGCAGGAATGGTATGGGGTTTCTTCATAGGTGATTAAAAACGCTCTGACACTGACCCTACTTGGGAATGTGTGAATCTGTAGAAAAACTTCAAAGTTGGTCAGTTACACACTGCCAATGAGGTACAGGCTGTCTGACCTGTGTCTCAGTAAGACTGTTAATATTAAAACAAGCAGACACAGCCAGGCCTGGAGAGTGCACGAAGCTCCGAGTTCCATCCCTCGCACTGCATAAGCCAGGTGGTGGCCTGTGACCACAGTCCTAACACTCCGGAGGTGGAGGCAAAGGCGGGAGGATCAGGGGTTTGAGATCATTTTCAGCTTCATAGTGAGTTGGAGACCAGCCTAGGCTACACTAGATGCTCCTTCAAAACAAACAGGGCCTATGAGATGGCTCCGAGAGATGGCTCAAAGGACGTATGTCACTAAGCTTAATTCCCAGCACCTACTGGGTGGAAGGAAAGAACTAATTCCTACAACTTGTTAAGCTTTTTCTTTTCTGTGACAGGCTTGTTCAACCCCCAGGTTGAGAATCGATGCTCTATGTAGCCCTGGCTGGCAAAGCACTCGCTATGGAGAACAGGCTGGCCTTAAGCTCACAGAGATCCTCATAGCTTGGCCTCCCAGAGTGCTGGGATTAAAGGTGTGTGCCACCATGCCTAGGATTGACCTCTGTCCTTCCATCTCATTATGTGACATGTAAACACACACACACACACACACACACACACACACACACACGTAAGAATAGTTAAAACACATTGTCCTCATTAGCCTTGACTGTCAAGTTGGCATAGCATGGAACCATGTGAGAGGTAAGCCTCCACTGAGGAATTGCCTTGTGGGCATGTCTTGATTGTTCATTGATATATGATATGAGGATGATATAAGAAGTAGTCTTGGGCTGTAGAAGAAGCTGTGGGGGGGGGGAGGGGCTGGAGAGATGGCTCAGCAGTTAAACCTGCTCTTGCAGAGGCTGGGAGTCCAGAGCTCATCGCCACAGTAGGCATCTCACAGCTGGCTGTCAGTCCATCCCTAGGAGCTCTGAGCCCTTCTGGCCCTCACAGGCACCTGCACTTACATGCCTGCGTACACACAATTAGACATTTAAAACATTAGAAGTCTGGCTAAGCCCAAGCCTCCGATTGATCCAGCAAACAAGGTTCCCCATTGTTTCTGACTTTCCTCAATGATAGACTGCAATCAGGGCGCTTAAATATACTCTTTTCTTCTCTGAGTTGCTTTTGGTCAAAGTGCTTTATTACAGCAACACAGATCTAATTGGAACAGAAATAAATACAAATGTAGTACTTCCTGCTCAAGGCATTTATCATATTAATGTACAGCCCAGAGCCATGAGACTCTAAGGTAGGGACAGGAGCCAGCTTGGTCCCTCCCCACACCCACACACACTCATGTCCTTCCCAAGCCCATGGGCCCCCCACAGACTGCGTGCATGCTCTGTTTCCTTTGGGCCCACATGCATGTCACAGCCTTCTTGACATTACTATGGTTCTTGCTCCTTCCTTTTGGATGTCTGGGAACCCGACTCCATGTCCCTGCTGATCTCTCAGTGCCTACCTTAGCCCCCTGCCAAGTTTGTCTCCCTGGTATTTTATTTAGTGTCTCAGGATCTGTATATCCCTGGCTGTCCTGGAACTCACTCTGTAGACCAGGCTGGCCTTGAACGGAGAAACCACTGCCCGGCCACTTTTTTTTTTTTTTTTTTTTTTAATCTCCAAAATACTCAAATGAACCCATTGAGTTAAATGCAGGTTCAAGCATTTTCTGAACATGGAACTAATATGAAATTAGCACCACGTTTTCCAAATTGTCATGTTCCCAAAGCCAAGCCTTGAAAGTCTTAATACACCTGTGTGTGTGTGTGTGTGTGTGTGTGTGTGTGCGCGCGCGCGCGCGCGCGCCCTGTCCTTATCCCATCTGGGGAGATCTGATTGATACTCCTGGTAGCTTCCTTGGTACCAAAGCTAAGCATAGTGGTCCCAGTTCACTATTGGAACCGCCTGGTCACAATCATGCAAGCAGGAGTAAAGAGGAGTTACAGTCCTGGCTCTTACTCTGTGTTTGTGCTTCCATGGCAGGAAAGCTAGATGCCTACCGCATTCCCTGGGGAGTCACCATAAAAAGGCTTACGGTATTAGGCCTCCCTGGGTTATCTGCAGACAGCTCTTGGGAAATAACCGCTCTGATTATGCTCTTATTACTTAGGAGGAGCCTGTCTTTCACTTCTTAAATTATAAACCAGCACCTGCCACTGGCTTTGTATTCTTGTGGGAGTCGCTAGTATAGAGCCCTGCCCTGCCCTGCCAGGGTACCTAGGCTAGGGGTCTCTAATGCTTTTGCCTTCTTAACAGGTCTGAGGATTCTGATAGTACATCCCTGAGTGCCTAGGAGGCAAGAGGAGATGAAGGAAAGCCTGAAAAACATACTGGGTGTGCCCCAGAGGATTTCACAGGACAGCCTCTTCTTGCCTGACACAATAGGAGCTAACCATCTGTTGCCTGTACATGGATGATAACCAGTTCACGAACAGCTTCTTTAAAAAAAAAAAAGATTTATTTATTTTTATTTATATGAGTACACTGTAGCTGTCTTCAGACACACTCCAGAAGAGGGCATTGGACCCCATTACAGATGGTTGTGAGACACCATGTGGTTGCTGAGAATTGAACTCAGGACCTCTGGAAGAACAGTCAGTGCTCTTAACCGCTGAGCCATCTCTCCAGCCCCATGAGGAGCGTCTTGATGCATCCTGGAAGGACTTGGCAGAGCCATTCAGAGTCACCGTGCTATCCAGAAATGGCAGCCACTGGCTACATGTGACTGTGTAAATGTAAGTGCAAATGAATGACATAAAGATGGAATTCTTGATTTATACTGGCCACATCTGGGATACTTGGTAACTAAGTGCCTTTCTCTGCATCCCTTCTGGTCTGCACTGTAGAAGTATCTCTGAGATCAAGTCAGGGTTGTTGAGGTGAGGGGTGTCTGTGGAGATGACACAGCGTGTGCTGAATGGAGAAACAGGAATGATCCAGAGGATGAGAAGAAAGAACAGAGAACAGGGCGGAGGCCCTAAGGTAAAAGACTTGACTAAGAGAGAGGGTGAGCCCAGTGGGAACCACTCACTAAAGTGAACTCAGGGGCAGGGCTCAGACATCCTCCTACCTCCAGGACTGGAGGTCAACTGAAGAGCATCGTGTTTCTTCTCCTTTCTCACCTGAAGGAGAAATCTGCAAGGTTTGTCTTTTTCAGAGTCGTCATCAAGCTCAGATCCAGCTGTAAATCTTGCTCACCCTCTGGGCCCCTGAACGCTTTGTCAGGGAGACTTGTGGTTCCCTATGTAAATCCCATCATTCCTTGGACTTTGATGTCCACTGGCTTTAGAGTGCTGGAAAGGAAGGCAGGCTCCACGCTGGGGGTGGCTGAGAGTGATCATTTTCTCTATTGTCAGATTTTTTTCCTTCTGGCACCTTTTATTCAACAGTGGTTTTGTATCCTGGTGTGCGTCAGCAGTTACAATGTACAGAAAATAAGAGTTAAGTGGTTTCTCTAAAGATCCCCAATAAATGAGGCCTATCAGGGTTTGAATCTTTTTTTTTTTTTAAGTCATGTTCCTAGAGTGTGATGGTGGTGGTTTTAGACACACGGGATTCCAACTGCTGGACATGTTTGACTAGTTGTTAATAAAGTTACTAAGAGAGTGAGCTCTTGTTCCCACACATCCATTTCTTTTTTAAAGATTTATTTATTTATCATATGTAAGTACACTGTAGCTGTCTTCAGACACCCCAGAAGAGGGCATCAGATCTCATTGCAGATGGTTGTGAGCCACCATGAGGTTGCTGGGATTTGAACTCAGGACCTTCGGAAAAGCAGTCAGTGCTCTTAACCGCTGAGCCATCTCTCCAGCCCCCCCACACCCATTTTAACACCCTCTGTGACACACTGCTTTTGAAAGTGGGGACAGAGATAGACTATATGTGACAACTTCTGCCCCTCCTTCTCTTTCTGCTCCTTCCTAAACAACATGGCCACTCA
>JADRCD010218842.1:0-12299 GCA_019843815.1 Montemys delectorum
AATCCATGCAGGAAAGAATAATTCAGTGTCCCCCAAATCCTGTCTTGTCACTGTTAGGTGAAATACTGGCTTATGAGCTATCTGAGTACGTGTAATGCAGTTAGGCTACACATTCAGATGGCTCTCCACCCCCCTTCCCTTCCCTTCCCCATCCCCATTCCTGTTCCCCCTCCTCTCTCTGTCTGTCTGTCTCTGTCTGTCTGTCTGTCTGTCTGTCTGTCTGTCTGTCTCTGTCTGCCTGTCTGTCTGTCTGTCTGTCTGTCTCTCTCTCTCTCTCTCTCTCTCTCTCTCTCTCTCTCTCTCTCTCTCACACACACACACACACACACACACACACACACACACACACACCCCACAGTCTTCTCTCCATGATGCATCAGAGTGTTTTCCAGCAATACACTACTTTCTGAGTCAAGAGAAGACATGTTTTAAGATGTCTTCTCAATATCAAAACTGAGATATTGTCTTGCCCAGAATTCTACCGAGTTGCTCTGCAGCTTAGAAAGTTCAGCACTGACAGCTGTGGTTGTGTTTGAGTCACCCCTTCATTCAACATTTCTGATGGAGTCAGTAGCATCTGCAGCTCTCAATCTGAAAATCAGAGCAGGAGATGGAAGTTTATGCTACTTTCATTAAGCCTGTTTAACTTCTGCCACTGTGTCTGTGTGTGTTCCTACCTGTGTGCATAAAGGCATAGGCTGGGCAAGAAATCATAGCTCCAGAGAGCCTCCTGCCTCAGCTGAGACTACGGGTTTTTCGTTGTGGCTTTTTATGCCATCCTATCATGTGACTTAGATGCAGACATGCATGTTATTCTCTTGCATGTTACAATTAGTTTAATTCTCCTGTGTATTAGTTAGAATATTGCATATGTTTTGGAAAGTTGATTATGCAAGCATGTATATATTTTATATGACTTCCCTGTAGACGAGAGTGTTCAAAATACCTTTGTAGTAAAAAGGTTGGGCCTGTGAGAGCTTTCCCAGGGTAGAGCTTATAGGAGAAACATGGTAACCAGAGCAGAAGTTGCTCGCGCCCCCTGCTGGGGACAGGGACTGCTGCCATCCTGCTGCTTTCCCTTTTTAGGATTGTGGTGCCTAATAGCTTCCAGAGGCGAGTGGCTAAGGTGTTTGTGGATCTGAAAACCTCATCGTACGGGTGGTGGTGGTGAAATGTGACAAAGGAATCTTAGAAATGACATTTAAGAATATGGAATGTGGACTACATGTTCTTTTCTTTCCTAAGCGCTGTCATGGACTAGCTGGTTCTGAACTAGAAGAAAGCTAGATGCTGAGGCTTATTGATGCGAATGCTATCAAAATATTACAGGAAAAACATGTTCCTGTTTTTTAGTTAAATAACAAAGTTATCTTTCTCTTAGTCCTCATTGCAACAACTTTCTTGCAGCTAACTACTTTCCTTCTTTCTTCTTCTTTTCTTTCCTTCCTCCCTCCCTCCCTCCCTCCCTCCCTACCTTCCTTCCTTTCTTTTCTTTTCCTTTTTTCTTTTTTTCTTCTGTGAGTCGGCATTACATTGATTTGATTAACTAAATGAAATCCAAAAGGACATCGGTGTACCTCTCCTGCTGTTGCATCTTGATTCCACGAGGTGGCACTGTGCTAGGCTGTGGACAGCACCACAGCAGAACACAAGACGGGGCGGGGGTGGGGGTGGGGGTGGGGGTGGGGAGGTGGGGCGCGTGTAACAGTGCTGAAGAGAGACCAGTGAGGTTTGCCAAGACTGGGGGAGGACAGCAGGAGCCTAAATAGCTCCCACTCCGAGGCTCATACATTTTCAGTATTTGCTTTTTTCACATGCGTTCGGGAATTCGCCTTCCTGGAAGACACACATAGAGAACTCTCAAGGCATAAGCCAGCCTCATTTGCCCTTTGACCCTGTTGGACCACACAGCCAAATTTACCCAGCACTTCCCCTAGTGTAATCCCCGTGTTTCCCAGCTTTCCTGTTAAATTCCCAAGACCGCTTCAGTCTTTCCACTTTTAGATAATTTGACCTTCCTTCTGAAGGTGCCAGATCTCTTCTATTCCTGTGTCATTCTCAAACATAGCTGCCAGCTGGCTTCTCTTAGGACACTGCTAATATTATACCTCTGAAAAACTTCTTTTCTAGTAGGAATTGGCCACAACTGTCTTAAGGAGAAGGACAAAGCTTATGTTATGTAAGGAAGAACCAAAACAAAAAACAAACAAACAAAAAAAACCCTGGCAGTCTGTAACATCTGCCTTAGGAGGTTGTGAATCTCCTGTCTTTAGGAATACTTGGAACGCACTGTGAATAGCCCTCAAGCCCACACCCTAGTGGGTGTAAGCACACCTGTGCAATCACTTTGGGATGCTTCAGGAAGGACAGAGCCCCACTCCCCCCAAATGTGCCTACCATCACAGTTTCCCCCTCTTTTGTTGAAACTAATGAGTCACGATCAGAGTAATGTTTTTCTGTGACTCCAAAACCATTTTGCTTAATGAGGTACTAAGTCTTTATAATTAGGCCCAGAAGGAAAAGAGGACGTGGCCCTTAAGAGCAATAATTATTTCAGTTATTTATGGTAATAAAAAATTGAAAATAGGAATTCTTCCTCAGAATGCGTCTATTTATTCTTTTACATATTGCCTAACAGGCAATTACCCTATTAAGGCTGCATTTTGTTGCTAAAGACATTAATTGAAATGTAAATTAAATGTAAATCAGCTAATTAAATTGATATGTAATGAACTTGTCAGGCAGGCCTCTCTGATCAGATGCATTTCACTAATAAACAAGCTTTGCAGCCTGCCCAACACACAACTGGGGCAATGTTGTGTGCACCTAGTTGATCTGCACCTGGCAGGCAGCGGGAATGGAGGGGTGGGCTGCTCAGGACTTCAGAAGAAGAGAACATTCGTCATTGCTCTTGGAGACATGCGTCTCAGGATACCTATCTGGGCTTTATTCTTTATTGGATACAGAGCATCACATGCAAACACCTAAAAGTTCACCTCAAACCAGGACATGTAAATAAGGGTCTACCTAGAATCAGGGTGTATCAAGAAAACATCACCCCTGCATTCTGATTCCCTGAGCTGTGTGCCCCTCAGGGTTGCCTCCCCTTACCTCGAGGACTTATGGCCTCCACATTTCCTCACAGGGGAGCAGGGTTAAAGGAAGTTAAGTGTTAAGGCTTTTGCCAGTTGAACTAGGGCATTTTTTTGCAGCTGGCATGATCTGGCACAGCTGAGCCTGTTGTTCAAATACTGGAAGCATGAGGTTGGCAAATAGCTACTTCTCTACCTCGTGGCTATTTGTGTCTCAGATAGATGTCTCTCCTTTGCCTTAGCTTCTTGGGATCCTTTCTCAGAGCCTTTAGCCTGGAAAACATGCATGTCTAGTATAAGAAGGGCCTCTCAGGATGCTGGGCTGGTATCCATTCTGACCAGCTGATACCCTTACACATCCAACCTGGAGTGTGTCACTCCTAAACCAATCCTTGTGATCCAGAAATCCCATTCTATTGTAACAAGTGGGAAGAAGCTTTCTTGAGTACTGTACCAGGTGTGTCCACCTGTGGTCCATTGGCCACATGCACTCCAGGACAGCTGGGAATGCAACCGAACACACTGTAAATGATCTTTCTTCACACTGTCAAAAGTTGGCTGCTTCCCCCTGTTAGACTCGATTGACAACGATCCTCAAGTTTGAATATGCTTCGAAATCACATGACGGGGTCCTCAGAACACAGAGGGCTGAGCCCCCTTCCCAGAGCTTCTGGTTTGGGGGGTCAGTCCTGAGCTGCTGAGTTCCTGTCAAGTTGCCAGGCGACACTGATGTTGCAGAACTGGAGACCATATCTAGAACCACTGTTCTAGATCCTTGGCACCCTTCAGAAGACCGAGAGCATCATCATTCAGATTGGTTTTTTTTGTGGTGGTGGCCAGGGATACCAAGTATTCAAATACAGGGGCTTGTGGGCAACATTTCACGCCAGCTATCGTCATTCTCAAGAGCTGCCCTCATGTTACAAATGGCAGAGCTGGGTAAATGGGACAGGAGCCTGACAGTTTGCTAGATTTTTTTTTTTGTTGTTGTTTTTGTTGTGTTGTTGCTGTTTTGTTTCTTTTAAGGTGCCTAACATCAATTCTGGCAACCTGAGTTTCATCCTGGGATCAAACACGGTGGAAAGAGAAGATGAGCCCTTGCAAGTTGTACTGTGACCTCTGCTTGTATGTTATTGACGTACTCACTACCCCAAGCCCAGATTCCACCCCAATGCCCCTCCCACACAATACTTTTTTGTAATCATTTTTTTTTTAATCTTAGTAGGGTTCCCTCCTGATGGCTGACTGAATCCCCAGTTGGGTCTAAATCTGGAGAGATTCCAAGATCCAGGGAGCTCAAGACCTTCTCAGCTTTCTCAACACTTTCCTTTCTGGTTAGCAAAACACAGATGGTTCTCACCAACACAAGAAGCATCTGGAAAGATCCCTTCATTAGTAAGATCACTGAGCATGGTTCAAGGGACTAGGGATTTAGCAATAAACAAAGCTGCTCATTCTC
This sequence comes from Montemys delectorum, assembly GCA_019843815.1. NCBI lineage: Eukaryota > Metazoa > Chordata > Mammalia > Rodentia > Muridae > Montemys > Montemys delectorum. Next base: position 4,552 of record JADRCD010218842.1, read on the forward strand.
CCACCAAGTTCACCAATGGTTGAGCCTTAGCCCTACCCTTAGAGTTTCCATTCAGTGTATTAGCAACCTCGAATTTAAAATGTCTTTATGGTTGCTAAAATATGGCATATCCTCACAAAGAAATAGATCATTTACAGCAGTAGTTCTTAACCTTCCTAATGCTGTGACCCTTTAATACAGTTCCTTATGCAGTGGTGACCCGACTCCAACCATAAAATTATTTTCACTGCTGCTTCATAACTGTAATATTGTTACTGATCTGAATCATAATGTAAATGGATGGTATGCAGGATATCTGATATACCACCTTAAAGGGGTCAAGATCCAAAGGTTGAGAACCTCACTTTGCAGCCTCCTAGCACCATTCCCAGTAACTCTGATGAGGTAATCCTTTCATCCACTCTCTCCTCTGCCTACGAAGTTAATCTCTCGCTGCCCAAGCAGAAGGTCTTAAATCCGGATCCTCAGCTGTAATCTGGGTGCTCAGGAGGTGGAAATGGGAGAATTCCTGAGCTCATCAGCAAGCTGGTTTAGCCAGTTGGTGAGCTCTGAATTCAGAGAGACTGCCTTTCAGAACAGAAAGTGACAATAATAGAGGAAGCCACCCAGCATCAGCTGCTGGTCTTCACACATGACACCCCCACCCCTAAGTGCACACAGTGTCCTCAGCTGTATCAGCTAACAGCAAATTGCTCTTCAAAGCCACACCAAGAGAGCATTCCCATTGCACCACATCAACACTTACTACTTTCAGACTCTTAGATTCCCAATTTTAAGTCAAATTGAATCATAGCAAGAATAGTTATCTACCCTAACAACTATTTTTATTGTACCAGGCAGAAGTTACTATTGAACCAGGGCTTTGGGTGCCCTAGGCAAGAATCCTACCACTGAGCTATATCTCAATTCATCATTAACATTGTTTAAATGTGTGTTATGTTGGACAGAGGCAAATCTCTAGCCCTTATGCATCTTAGCTGAAACTGTATGCCTTTTGATTAGCAATTAGCCACTTCCTCCTCCCCCTAAACCCTGGTATTTACTATTCCCCTCTTATCCTATGAATTTGACCATCTCAAATACCCTGTGTATGTGAACTCATGTTGTCTTTCTGTGACTAGCTTATCTCCTTCAGCACATCTTCAAGGTTCATCCATGTTACGGTGTGCAAAGTATGGTGGTGAGTACCTCGTGAGGTATCCAGGTCACATTTTGTCTATCTAATCACCCCTTAGGGGACACTTAGGATTTATACATTGCAACCCTTGTGAATAGTGGGGCAGTGAATATGAGAGTATCCACATGGTTCCTTTATTATAATGGAGCCTAGAGCAACTGGAATACATTGAGTCCTGCCTGATCCATGTTAATTGATATGTATAGACTTTGGGGCTCATTAATCTTTGTGGGTGATATTTTTGTGTGCAAATTTCTTAAAATGGATTTTAAATAAAAAGAATGAAATTTAAAAAAAAAACGGACATAATAATTTAAGAATCAGTTTTGTAGAGGGCTCAGTGTGTGTTTATTTGACCCTTGAGCTTGGATAGAGCATAATGGGGTATGGACATGTTGTAGAGGTTGTTCTTTACTTCTTGGCAGATAGAAAGCTGAGAGCAGAGGACCCAGGGATTTAATGGGGTAAGTCCATGCCCTAGTGACCTACTTTCTCCAATTCAGCCCCACCTCTTGACCTTCAGCATGTCTCATATATCATCACTTGCTAATCCATCGAAGGGCTAATCCATTCATTAGGTCAGAGCCTTAAGAATCCATTGTCATTGCAAACCATTGCTACCAGAGGCATACCTACAGAGTTTTGCTTCACTGATCCACTAGGCATTTGTTGGCCTAATCAAGCTGACAATCAAAATTAATCATCAGAAAGCTGTAGTGTCTCAGAATAAGCCTGTTAATTTATAAATCCAAATCTCTGCAACATTAATTTATATTTCATATTACAAAAAAAATAAAATATGGGTAAATGTGCATACAGGCATGGACCAGGGTGGAGTGGGTGTTGAAAACTTGCCCTGGGAGCCTGTCACTTAATGGCTCAGTGTAATCAAATCATACTTACTTTCTCACACCAAGCATTGTGGCTCATGCTTGTAATTTCAGCATTTGGGACACTGAGGTAGGAGGATTGCCTCATGCATGAAGCAAGCCAGCTTGGGCTACATAGCAAGTTCTAGGCCAGTCTGAACTACAGTGAGATCCTATCTCAAAAACATAAACCAAACATTTATTTACCAGTAGTTGATTAAATTTTAGAATATACTCAGAGGAGAGAACACAGAGATAGGTGACCTCAGAGAACAAGCTTGAATTTTGTAGTTAGTCCATATAGATTTTGAATCCCCAGTTTGCTTTGGTCTCACCCTTTCCTGTGACCTTAAATTGGGCGGGAGGGCCGCAGGAGTGCCAGGTTCCATCTGGAGCCTCATTGGCATGAGCAACACACAATGACTTCTTCAGAATCTGCATATTTGATAAATGTGTCACTTGCTATCTTTGTCATTTTTACTTTCATGCAGTTCGGCAGGGGCTTAGCACTGAGGAGCCCTTGAATATGAAGCTTATGGAGCAATTAAGCCCTTTCCTTGGGGACTCAAGACCTGATGACAGTCGGTGCATAGAGATGAGCAATTGTATATTTGTCTCCCTCTTGCCAGAGAAAAATGAAATACTCCAAAATTCATCAAGGACTTGTGCTGTATTTCAATGAGCCATGTGTATTTTGTATATTGTGTAATTAATCTGGAAAGCGACTCATCTCATAAACTCAGGGAATAGGCTCATCTTCTATTTAATTTCTTTTAATTAGATAGTCCCAAGAAAGCACTGAATATCTATGTGATGTGATTCCTACCCACATGATGGAATGGTCAGTAAGTAATGCTAAACAGATTATAGTCTTTCACTTAATGCCCAGAGGTGCAAAGAGTGTTCTTTGCACCTCCCCTCCCCTGCCCCACGACTAGGCTTTCAGTTAGATATTGTCTGAAGCATTCTCCTCACCAAATCCTGGAGCTTTGGCAGATGAGGTGACTTGTCCAAAGTTACAGGGAGGCTTTCTCTTTGCAAAGTCAGGTCACTGACGTCCTGGGCTCTTTAGGTAAGCACTTCTGCATTCACAGCCCAGGCTGATGGTGTCTGGCTATGTGACACCATCAGCATGTGTGTGTGTGGGTGTCTCTGTCAGTCTCCAGGTTCACCTTGAACTCACCACTGTAGTGAAGGCTGCCTCACTTCTGATGTCCTACACTGATGAGCCACCAGGGCCTGCTTTCCCCCTTCATCCACATCTGCCTCTGTGCCACAGAATGGAAAATGGTAAAAATTAACACTCTGAAAGCAGCCACAGTTGAGACTAGGCTTGGTGAAAAGGACCCAGGTCTTCAATCAGCTAACTCTGAGATAGAAACTCTGTACTGTCCCTGCAAGATTAAGCTCTAGCTACCAATATGCTTAACAGTGACCAATTTATTGGTCATCTTCCCTTTTTTATCTCAGGTTCACCTTTCCCTGAAGAGTGCTTCCTTAGAACTCTTAAATGCCTTGGACTTGGATCCCCATCTAAGGTATGTTTCTGGAAAACCCAAACTAGGACAGTGATTTTTAAAAAAAAATCAACAAACAAACAAACAAAACCTTCTTGAGTTCTTCATTTCCTCATCTGTTAAAAGAGGGTATATGTATGAAGTGTCACGGATGGGCAGGGAAATGAGAAAGAAATATTGCACATAAGGGGCCTTACACAATTCTATTCATAGCATTGTAAGTAAGATTTATAAAAGAGGATCTAAATATTCATCAAGAAGAGAATGAGTAAATAAATTAGATTTTATCTATATGAAAGACTATTTCATTGGGAGTAAAAATTGCTATTTTCAAAGAATATTTTCAAGTGCTGTTTTCGTGAGGTGAAGAAATGTGCTTGGACGCTATGTTATGCAGTCCAACCAGGAGCACACTGCAGAGCAGCTTGTCAAAGGGCAAACACAAAATTAATTAGTTTTGTTGAAAATTAAAAAAAAAACATAAAGGTTATTTATCTCTTGATATTAACAAATTATTTATGCTGTTACATGATTTTCAAATTTTGAAGTTTAAAAAAAGCCTTGTTAACGAAAAAGGAAATGTTATTTAGAAAAACCTGATTTTAAAATTTCAACTACTTTTTTTACTTTGCAAAAGGCAGAGTTTATTTTATGCTCATGGTTCTAGAGGATTAGAATCCATGGTAGAATGAAGGTAAAGGTCGCAGGCAGCAGCTGGTATGGTATCTCTAGCCACCAAGAGGAAGCTGAGAAAGTGCACTCAAAAGGGAGTCTTTTTTCTATTTCAACAGCGTGTCCTTTTTATTTTATCCTCTATAATCAAAAATGTAGGGTTTTTTTTAACCCTATACTAACTCGTTCAAATCTAATGTGAACTTAGAGTACATTTCATTATAATGTGACTTTTTTTTTCTTTTTTCTTTGTCTCTCATCTATTCCATCCTGACCACAGTTTCCCCTCCCAAACCTCCCCCAATGCAGACTCAGAAAAGACAAACATGGTGTGTGTTCACTTATAAGTAGACATTAGCTGTAAAGAAAAAGGCAACTACACTGCAGTCTACAGAACCAGAGAGGCTAAGTAACAAGGAGGGCTTACGGCGTAGGGTAGGATGTAAGGATCTCCCCAGGATGGGGAAATAGAACAGATTTTACTGGTGGACTGGGAGGCCAGTGGGGTTGGGATCAGGAGGGATCAGTGGTGGAGAAGGAGAAAATACTGGGTGAATTGGCTAGAATTGGGGGGCATTTGGGGAATAAGGTGGAAACCTAGTGCAATGGAAACTCCATGGAATCTATGAGATTAACTCCAGCAAAGCCTCCTAATAATGAAGGCTTGGAGCCTGAACCAGCCATCTTCTGTAACCAGGCAAAGCCTCAAGTGAAGAGACTAGGACACAAACCCAGCCTCAAAACCTTCAACCCTCGGTTTGCCCTGCAGGCCTAATGTTCAGAAACTAAGCTTAACAAAATTGTCATCAAAGAGACTTCATCCAAAAGCTGATGGGGGCAAATGCTGAGTACCACAGACAAACATTAGGCAGAGCTCTGGGAGTTCTGAGGACAGGGGGAAAGGATCAAAGGAACCAGAGAAGTCAAAGACACACCTTGAGAATGTGGCCCACAGAATCAACTGACTGGGACTCCTAGGGACTCAGAGAGACCAACTACAAATTTTAAAAATGATGCCTAAACACAAAATATACCCAAAATCTCCAGTGCTGTGTTTTTACTTCCCTTATTTCTTAAACAAAGGCTCTGGTTGTTAGGAGTGAAGTCAAGCTTCCTTCAAAATCAGTGTTATCAGCAAAGCAAGGCTTTGCAGAGGCCCAAGGAGTGTTTAAATTGGAGTTATTCTGAGTCCCAGCTTCTGGCTCCTGGTCCTTCTGGGCTCTCTCCTTTCTGACTCCACTCACAGATGATTTTTCTCCACAGTGTCACCTCGGCTGCTCTTCTGGGTCCTATTTGTGATATTGATTCCAAGCTGGAGCACTGTATGTGCCAACTTTTCAACAGGTCTAGTATTGATGGTCCCTTTAACCTAGCTCTAGATTAATTTCTCCTGAGAACTATTTGACTTAGCTGCCCCTACCCTAAATTGATTACACTAGGTGAGAATTCATATACACACAACCTCCATACATCACCTCCCCATTTATAGGCATACTTCATTCTTAACATTCTAAAGGAGAAAGTCTATCTTCTCATTCATATGCCTGTCCATTCACATCTGTCCATCCATCCATCCATCTATCCATCCATCCTTTCTTTCACTAACTAACTATTTACACTCTGCTGGGCTGTGCCTGATTCTTGGGGTTCAGTGTTGACAGACACTGACTCTATAACCTTCCCAGCATAGGAGAGCAAAACAAAGAAATTCAAGGTCACTGAGTCTCCTATTCCCAAGAACAGCAGACACCGTCCACATTTCAATCTACCTGATTTCAATACAGCATGATGGACAGTTCCATGTGCTTGGCCAGTACCATTGACCTAATGGATCATCAGCTACACCAGACATCAGCTTTGCAGAGAAGCAATTTATACCAAGGAGATAACTTCAATTATAAGGAACATTTTTTCTGTTGTTTCTAAGAACATCCCCAAAGGGTCTTAGAGAGTGATTTAGCCTCCCCCACCCCACCGTGGTAATTAGTTCAGCACACACTTCACTAGATTCCCTCTCTGCTCTTACTTCTGTTGACAAATGAATTATTTGCCCCAGCTCCTTACCTCACTGTCTACGTGGGGGAGGATGTGCAATGGATATTACTAAGATATTATCTTAGACATAAAAAAAGAATACAACCCATAAATAATTTAAAAAGAGACAATACTACTGCAGGTAGACCTGCTATTGATAAAGAAAGACCCCCCCACACACACACACACATATACACATACCCATTACCTATCCACAACGAGGGAACACAGCTTCTAAGCGTGTGCCAAATTGATTTGGCTGACGCTTAGAGATATACTGAGTACTAGAAATGTGAGACAGGTTGTATACTAGGGACTTTCTTCATATCATCTTTGCCATCTTCCCCTGACACAGGCATTAATTAATCACATTATATAAATGTAGAAATTGAGGTCCATTAAGATAGCTCAAGGCTACAAGATGACTGAAAGATCTCTCAACTGGTTCTGTCAGACACTAGCATCTACATCCTTATGCCCACACCTCTCTATAAGTCCATTACAACAGCTGTTAAGGGTCCCAGTCTCCAATTTCTTGACTAGTGGTTTCCGATACACACAACTGAAGTGAAGATGAGCCACCCTGCCAGGTCTAGGGCAGCCATGCCTGGTCTGTACACAAAATTATTGCATGTAATATATGAGTCTTTTACTCTCTATTTGCTGACACTTAAGATTAAAGTATGTTTTATTTATCCATGGTGCCTATAACATGGTGGTGTTAATTAGGTCTGTGGCATTGCTCCTCTCAAATGCAAAGTATGCCAAGTTAGCTGCTGGTCTCCTCCAGAGGTGTCTGGTTCAGCATCAGGTCAGAGGACAGAGAGAATCTGTTGCAAAGCTGAAGTTTAAACTCTTAGGAAAACCGAGGCTGAAGCAACTTTCATAAAGCAACAGAAATGCTAGGAACAGATTGGGATTAGATTCCAAACATTCTCCTTCTATTTCAGCTTCTGTTGTTTGTGCTGGGGATGAAACCCAGGAACCCCTGGTGTAGGCACATCCTCTAATACTGAGCTATACCCCTGCTCCTTAGTTCAGTCTCTTTCTAATAGTTTGTTCCTGGGTTCCTGATGTCTCTGCTTGCTCTACAGCATGGGCACACACCAAGGCCTGCTTCCAGTAGGAGGTCGGAGAACAACACTATCCCTCTTCCTCCATTCATTTTTCTCCAACGTTCCTTAAGCTCATGACTTAGGAAGAGCAATCCACTTTAATTCAGTTCTATAGGGAGGAGACTGAGGCACAAAGAAGGGAGATGACAGGAACTAAATCAGGCTTAAGTTCATGGTCCTGGGTTAGTGCTCTTCAACATATTAAAGGATGAGTTAGGACATACACACGGAATAAGGCTTGGGATTTGTAGAGTCCCCACCTCACATACTGGCTTTTTAATGAAATTGAAGACCCAAACTCCTTTCTTTTTTTCTAAATAAACCCATACAGTTTATTTCTCCCCAAATATAACAAGTCCAATTA
>JADRCD010218843.1:0-13914 GCA_019843815.1 Montemys delectorum
ATACAAAAACAAAACAATAATAATAATATAATAATAATAATTACAGCAAAAATAGCTTTGGATTGGTATAGTCTATTATTATTTTTAACTAAAATTTTAATTTAATTTTTTAATTATATATATATGTTTTTTGAGACAGGGTTTCTCCCATGTAGCCCTTTGCTATCTTGGAATTCACTCTAGACCAGGCTGGCCTTGAACTTACATAGATCTGCCTGCCTCTGCCTCCCAAGTACTGGGACTAAAGGCTTGTGCCATAACTGCCTGGCATTATTTTTTTTAAATGAATCCAAAATGTCTGTTTGTTATTGTTTTTTTCTTTCTGTTCAGGAATTAAACCTAGGGCCTTATGCATACTGTGCTATGTTCTCAGATCCTTAAATAGCTGATTTATTTAATTACTCATTTAAAATGATTACATTTTATTAATTTATATTTTATGTATATCAGCATGTGTCTGAATGCGTGTGGACTTGTGTCTGCCTCAGTACATGTTCGGAAGTTAGAGGAAAACTTGTGGGAGTTGGCTCTCTGCTCAGGTGAGTCATGGTAGTTGAACTCAGGTCAGTGGCAGGTAGGGGCCTTTATCTATTAAGCCATTGGACCTGATTATCTTTTTATTTATTTATTTATTTATTTATTTATTTATTTAGTTCCGGCTGTCCTGGAACTCACTCTGTAGACCAGGCTGGCCTCGAACTCAGAAATCCGCCTGCCTCTGCTTCCCAAGTGCTGGGATTAAAGGCGTGTGTCACCACTGCCGGCCTTTTTTATTATTTTTATTTTTTATTTTTGGCTTTTTGAGGCAGGGTTTCTCTGTTTAGCCTTGGCTGTCTTGGGACTCACTCTGTAGACCAGGCTGGCCCCGAACTCAGAAATCTGCCTGCCTCTGCCTCCTAAGTGCTGGGATTAAAGGCGTGCGCCACCACTGCCTGGCTTCTGATTATCTTTTTTTTTTTTTTTTTAAGTTTTTTTAAAGATTTATTTATTATTATACACAATTCACTGTAGCTGAATTCAGATGCGCCAGAAGAGGGCGTCAGATCTCATTATGGGGGGGTTGTGAGCCACTATGTGGTTGCTGGGATTTGAACTCAAGAGCAGTCAGTGTTCTTACCCGCTGAGCTATCTCGCCAGCCCCTGATTATCTTTTTGATTTCTGTGACAGAATACCTGAGGAGAACTGAGGACAGTTTGCTTTGCCTCACTCGTGGAGGGTGCAGTACGTCCTGCTGGGTAAGGCATAGCTGGCAGAAGTGTGAGGTTCAGAGCAGAGAGCTGAGTCTGCTCACTGCTCCATTCACTTCCGTCCTGTCTTTCTCCTCAGTGCGGGATCCCAGCTCATGGGGTGACTCGTCTTCACGGTGGACATTCTCACATCATTTATGGATCTCTGGAAATGTCCTTGTAGAAATGCCAGGGGGATGTGACAACTTTTTCCGTAATTACTTTGTAAATTCAAATGTTCAATCTGTTTCAGTTTATTACTGGAGACTGGAGAGATTGCTCAACAATTAAGAGTGCTTGCTACTCTGCCAGAGGACCCAGATCACCCAAATCAGACAGCTCCCAACTGTCTATAACTCCAGCTCCAGAGGATCCAATACACTCTCTGATCTGCACAGGTACCCACCCACACATACACATGAATGAGTTAAAAAAAATTACGGAGCAAAATAGTATCAAACACAAAATGGCATTTATTCCAAAATATCAGTTTTTCCTATCAGGCTATTCACAACAGCAATCTCACTTTAAAAAAATTACCTCTAATTTACATAATATCAAACTAATCTGAAATATGTGTTATTTCATCTTTAATGTCCTTAATTGCATCTTGGACTAGTGTTAAATTAGCTATCTTCTCCTTTAAGAAAGCAATTTCTTTCTCTCTTTGCATTAAGTCAGAACCTAGTCTCCCAATTCGAAGTGTTAGGTCATTTACCAGTGGTTCCAAACGTGAAAAATCCTTCTTCAGATTATACACCTTTGGCTTCAGATCGTTTGCGAAACTCACTGCCTTCAGAACTTTAGCCCTCTCACTTTCCAAGCTTAAAAACCTATCTGTGTGCTCATCGAAATCGCCCTGGAGCTCAGCTAGCCTCTTTGTGACCGAATCAATTCTTTTCGCATTTTCGCTTGCGGTCTTTCGGAGTGCTGTTGTTCGGTCGATGCTGCTTGAGAGAAGATCACCTATATTTTCTACCGTAGCTGTCTCTACTTTTTTGACTTTATTCTCCAGGGCTTGCACAGCATCTGTTAATGATTCGACTTCAGTTACTAAACCGGAAATCCGTCGTACATCTGTTTTCACACTTGTAATCTTGAGGCCCATTTCTTTGGCCATGGAGGTTGTACCTTTGTCTACTTTTATGATGTCTTCAGAAAGACGTGTTATTGTGTTATTCAGTGTAACCTGCTTCTCAGTTATCCTGTTAGACCATGTTTTCATCTCATGAATTTCTTCCTGCAGGAGCTTTAGATGAGCCACTATTTGTAAAGCCTTCAGTTGTTCCAAGAGAGCTTCACATTTCTGATACTATAAGGAAATACAATACCACAGTGATTAAATTAGTCAAAGCTTAACATTCAAAATTCAGATTTCATGTGCTTTTCTCCTTTATGACTTCACACAGCTCTTTGGGAATGTATAAGGTAAAATGTAGTGTTGAAAGAGCAAGCCTTGGGCTGGGGAGCTCTGGGTTTTGAATCCCAGGACTGAGGAAAAAACACACAAAAGGAATTAGAAAAAGAGATTAAAATCATTTAAGCATATTGCTAATGAATAGGAAACCTACTCAGGAATTTCATAAAACCTTATTGGAAATGACTTTTGTGTAGCCCTGGCTGTCCTGGAACTCACTCTGTAGACCAGGCTAGCCTTGAACTCAGAAATCCACCTGCCTCTGGCTCCCAAGTACTGGGATTAAAGGCGTGCACCATCACTGCCTGGCAAGACTAGTTAGGGGGCACCCGGATTTGAACCAGGGACCTCTTGATCTGCAGTCAAATGCTCTATCACTGAGCTATACCCCCTGTGGAAATGGCTTTCCTTGATGGTTCTTATGTCATTGGTCTCTTATATAGTTTTGTTTGTTTGTTTGTTTGTTTTGGTTTTTCGAGACAGAGTTTCTCTGTGTAGTCCCAGCTGTCCTGGAACTCACTCTGTAGACCAGGCTGGCCTTGAACTCAGAAATCCGCCTACCTCTGCCTCCCAAGTGCTGGGATTAAAGGCGTATGCCACCACGTTGGGCAGCACAGGCTTTTTAATTTAAAAAAAAATGCTTTATTAAGATAAAACTGGGAGGCTGGAGAGATGAGTGTTTACTGCTCTTCCAGAGGTCCTGAGTTCAATTCTCAGCACCCATGTTAGATAGCCACAACCCTTCCTTATTGTTCCACACCATCCCCTGGCCTCCATAGGTACTGGCACAGACATAGCAGACACTTATTTCGGGAAATATTAAAAAAAAAAAAAAACTGGCAAGCTTCCCCACCAATTCTCTCTAGCTAGCCCTGGCAGCGACTAATTGCTGTGTTTCCAGCTTTGGTTTGCTTGTCCCTGGAGCTGCTAGTTCCTTCTCAGCCATAAACCCCTGTGGTCGGCGGTCCCACATTCCAGTAACCAAGTAAAACAAAACTCTGGAAGCTTATAACCAACCAAACAGATTTATGTGTCAATAAATTCTTGTCCGGGTGGTGGTGGCGCACGCCTTTAATCCCAGCACTTGGGAGGCAGAGGCAGGCAGATTTCTGAGTTCGAGGCCAGCCTGGTCTACAGAGTGAGTTCCAGGATAGCCGGAACTATACAGAGAAACCCTGTCTCGAAAAACCAATAAATAAATAAATAAATAAATAAATAAATTCTCAATTCACAAGATACCAATACAATAATTTCAGAACCAATTGATAATGATAAAAGCTGCCCACCTAGATTAGACAAATGATCCAAAATATTCTATCTTTTATGATATCAGAACTACCCATGGCTATAAAAACCATGCTGGATTTGGCTTTTTTTCCCCGTCTGTCCATGTCCATCTTGGCGCTCCTTTCTCCCTTGAGATGTTCTCTGTCTCTGCAACTCTTCGCTCCGCCTCCCTTTTCCCTGTCTAATCACAGGCCTCCTGCTGCACTAATATTTTAGTGTGATTGGACAGGGAAAATCCTGTCACAGACACTCATACAGGTAAACACACATAGGCATACATTTAAAACAATCTTTTTAAAAGATACAGTTTCTCTAGGGAAAGTAGTCTTCTTCGTGTGGTGTGTGTGTGCAAGTGGTTCATTTCTGTGTGGACATCAATGGGTGTCTCATGTGTTTTCTACTATTTTTTTTTTAAAGACTTATTTATTTATCTTATGTATGTGAGCATACAGTGGCTATCTTCAGATACACCAGAAGAGGGCATCAGATCCCATTCCAGATGGTTGTGAGCCACCTTGTGGTTGCTGGGAATTGAACCTCTGGAAGAACAGTCAAGTGTTCTTAACCACTGAGCCATCTCTCCAGCACCGGTCTACTACTATTGCTCTTCATTTTCCTTCCTTCCTTCCTTCCTTCCTTCCTTCCTTCCTTCCTTCCTTCCTTCCTTCCTCCCTCCCTCCCTCCCTCCCTCCCTCCCTCTTTCTTTCTTTCTTTCTTTCTTTCTTTCTTTCTTTCTTTCTTTCTTTCTTTCTTTCTTTCTTTCTTTCTTTCTACTTTTCTTCTTTTAGAGACAGGGTCTCACCATCTACCCGTGGTCTGAAAGGTCCTATGTAGATCAGATTGGCCATAAACTTACAGAGATCCATCAGCCTTTGTTTCTTGAGAGTTGGGATCAAAGGTTTGTGCCATTACACATGGCACCACCTTATTTTTTGAGTCAAAGTCTCTCTATAAACATGGAGCTGACTAACTGGCCAGTGGGCTTCTGGGTTCATCCTGTCTCCTTTTTTTTTTAATTTTTTTCAAGACAGGGTTTCTCTGTATAGCCCTGGCTGTCCTGGAACTCAGAAATCCACCTGCCTCTGCCTCCTAAGTGCTGGGATTAAAGGCATGTGCCACCACCGCCTGGCTCATCCTGTCTCCCTTAAGAGCTAGAATTACAGGTATGCACTCTATATCAGTTTTTGAAAAACATTAAAAAATTTTTATATTCCTGTGTGAGTTTGTGTGTACTACACAGATCCAGAGCCCATGTAGGCTGGTGGGGGAGGGCCTCAGATTCCTTGGAAGAGGAATTACAGGCAGTCATGAACCTCCATGTAGGTGCTGAGAACCAAACTTGAGTTCTTTGCAAGAACAGTAAAGACTCTTTACCCAAATTTTATGTGGGTAGTAGGTATCCAAACTCAGATTCTTAGCTTTACCTGCTTTTTGAATGCAGATTTTAAAAACAGTTACTGTAACAAAAATATTATAATGACTAGTTAATCCAAGGTAGCAAACCCCCTCTTGGCTCCACCACACATTTGGTTTCAGTGTATATCTGAGGACTTTCTCTTCAGTTGCTTTGATGCTACATCAAGGATTCAGATAGGTGACCCGGAGTGTGTCTCTCATAGGGAAGTCAGCTTGTGATAAGGTTATGCAGAGTATGACATTAACTAGTAACTACAAACATGAAGGAAATCAATAGCAATTGTAAAATATTTCATCTTTAGGGATCCCATTTTGCAATGCACTGACTTGATGAAATAGCTTCCCATGGGCGAGAGGAAAAGGAGGCTCGCTTCTGTCTACTTTATCACTAGGCTGCCATTTGCTAATGTATCTACTACCATAGAGTAGGCACAGCTTAATCCGTATCGCTCAGTGAGGACATCTTATTCTTAGGGGCAGGTCATGGGAAGCTGTTTTGTTTCGCTTGGTGGCTTGGAAGAAGATTTATTGTGAACTTGGAAAATGAAAATGTAATACAACATGCTAACAGACTAGAAATGGTGAAGTCCTTTCCCCTCCACTCTCCTCCCTGGCTCCCTGCTCTCCTTTTCTTTCTTGCTTTTCAGTGCTGGAGATCAAGTTCAGGACCTTGCACATGACAGGCAATTGTTCTCCCTAGCTATCCCTTTAATTGTTGAATTGTATGTATGTATACATGTATGTATGTATGTATGTATGTATAGACAAAGTCCCATGCAGCCTGTATGTATGTACGTATGTATGTATATATATTTATTTATATATGTAAAGACGGTCTCATGCAGTTTGTATGTCTGTCTGTACGTATGTATATATGTATATGTATAAACAGTATCATGCAGCCTGTATGTATATGTATGTGAATTTATAGTCTTTTGCAGCCTGTATGTATGTATGTATGTATGTATGTATGTATGTATGTATATATGTGTATGTAGAGACAGTCTCATGCAGTCTGTATGTATATGTATGTGAATGTAGAGACAGCCTTTTGCAGCTTGTAGTATGTATGTATGTATGTATGTATGTATGTATGTATGCATGCATGCATGCAAGTATTTGTACATATAGAGACAGAGTTTCATGCAGCCCAAGCCAACCTTGAGCTCTCTATGTAGTTGATGCTGACACTGAGTTTATGATTTTCTGGCTTTTACTTCCAGAGTGTTAGATTATAGGCTTGTGCCAAAAGGCCTGGTTTTATGCAGTGTTGGAGATAGAACCCAGTACTTCAGAAATGCTGGGCAGACACTCTACCAGCTGAGCCCTTCCTGTAATTTCTAAAAATTTATCTTAGTATTTTATGTGTATGAGTGTTTTGCCCACATGTGTGTCTATGTCTGCATGTCTGGTGCTTGAGAAGGTAAGAAGAGTGTGCTGAATCCCTCTGGAACTGGAGTCACAGACAGGTGTGAGCTGCCATGTGGGTGCTGGGAATCAGATCCAGGTCCCCTGGAAGAGCAGCCAGTGCTCTCATCCCCTGAGCCATCTCTCCAGCCCCGCCCCCGTAACTTTTAATATGTTCATATCTACAAGCATAGCACCACAGTTCTAGGGAACGATCTGTGGGCCAATCTGCTCCTCAGAAATGTTATTGGAGGATCTCCCCCTGGAGCTCAGCCTGGCCTGGAGCTCATTGTGTGGCCAGAGTTACCCTTGGATTCATAGTTCCCTTTCCTCAGTTTCTCAAATGTGAGGATTCTCCTCCAACACTTACTGATTCCTTTTTATGTCAAACCCCAAAGAATTTTTGAGCACCGTTAGCATATTTACAGAACTTACAGTTTAGCTTATTTGTGATATAGAAATACATGTAGCTGAACTATATAGCCTTCTTGCTTCTCAAGAAAGCTACTGACAACAGTCATAGACAAGTTCTACTAACAGACTTCTGATGCCCGAGGCTGCACAGCAGCAGGCTGTGGACTGGATTGCTGGAGGGTGGCCCTTGGCCTCTGGAGTGGGACAGGTCTAGCAGTGACTGTAAAATTGTATTTAAAAGTTTACAACTTTTTCCAGGCAGTGGTGGCACCGGCCTTTAATCCCAGCACGTGGGAGGCAGAGGCAGGTGGATTTCTGAGTTTGAGGCCAGCCTGGTCTACAGAGTGAGTTCCAGGACAGCCAGGGCTACACAGAGAAACCCTGTCTCGAAAAAACCAAAGTTTACAACTTTTATGTGTATGGGCATTTTGCCTACATGTATATATGTGTACCATGTGTGTGCCTTAATGCCTGTGGAGAAAACTGGAGTTATGGATGAGTGTGAGCCACCACATGGGTGTTGGGGACCAAACTCAGGTTCTCTTTGAAAACAGTAAGTGCTCTTAACTGCAGGGCGACCCTCCAGCTCCTGATGTGACTGTTGCTATAAATACATTTTAAAACTTCATACCCAAAAGCTTAAAAATAATTAGGTGCTTATTTTGTGAAACTTATTGTTTGCCTCTTTTGTTCTTTTATATGTGTATGCATTTGTTATCTGTGTATAGGTTTGTGCATGTGAGTCCGGTTGCCTGTGGAGACCAAAAGAGGGCACTGAATCTCCTAGAGCTGGGGTTACAGGTCATTGTGAACAGTCTTGAGTGGATGCTGGGATCTAACTCTGGTTCTCTGAAGCAGCAGCATGCACTCTTAGCCCATGAGCTATCTCTTTAACTCCTTACTTGGCAAAACTTTTTGTTGTTAGTGTCCTGCTAGGTGGCCCAGCTTGGCCATGAACTTGGACTCTTCTTGCCACAACCAGGAGTTATGGACATGGACCACCATGCCTGGATGTAAAACTGCTTTGTGTATGCTGGAATTCTTAAAATAAATGGACAGTACTCCCTATAAGCTAACTGATATAAAGTTTATTATCAGTTACAGAGATACAAAAGTGTGGACTATAATACTGGTAATTTGCCATAAAACACAACAATATGAAGGCCTGTGCCATTATACACCTATGTTCCCTGTTATTTGAAATGCAGAAGCAGGAAGATGGTGACTTAAGACTAACTTGGGCTACATCTCGAGAGCCTGTCTCAAAATCAAAACAAAAAACTCCAAAACAAACAAAGGAAAATTCATTAAACGTTATTGAGATCTCTACAATGATGATTTTGCTAAATAGAAAATTAAAATATATTTATTTTATGCATATGAATGTTTTGCCTGAATATATGTCTGTGTACCACATGCATGCTATGGAATCATTCCAGACTGTGTTGGATATCCTGGAAGCTGAGTTACAGATGGCTGTGAGCCATCATGTGGGTGCTGGGAATTGAATCCAAGTCCTCTGCAAGAACAGCCAGTGCTCTTAACTACTGATCCATCTCTTCAGCCCCAGAACAAATTTCTTAGCAAAGGAATACAACATGTGTATCTTCAATAGTTGTCTCACGTCTCTGTTTTCCAGGGCTGGTATTATGGGCAGGTGATGCTAGACCCAGCTTTTTATGTCAGTGCCTGGTATCAAACCCAGGTCCTTGTGCTTACACAGCAAGCTCAGTTATTGAGCTATCCCCTAGCCCTATTTTTTTTTTTTTGAGACTCACTATATAGACCAGGGTGATCTTGAACTTAGAGATTCGACTGCCTTTACCTCTGGAGTGCTGGTACAAAAATGTGTGCCACCAGACTTAGCTCCAGCCCTACTTTTTTAAAAAAAAAAATTAATATGTGAAACAAATTTAGTTTCATACATTGGAGAATCTTTAAAATAATGACATAACTATGTCATTATTATCACAATTTATTGCTATGTTGTTTTATCTTTAAAATAGGCACAGGCTTATCAACATGTTTTTATTTTAAGTATCTATTAATTGTATTCAGTAAACTCTAGTGTCACACAGTTCAAACTTTAGAAATAAAGGTCCAGGTACACAAAGATACTCCATAAACTCATACTTCAAAACATAACCAGTTAATAGAAAAGACTATTAATGAGAACACAATAAGAACCCATTTACTCACATTGTAAACCTCTTATAAGTATCTAGAACACAGTCTAGAACCTTTGGAACAAGGAAGATACTTTTCAGTTTTCATAGTTTTCATACTATGGCATTACCTCACAGGAGAGCCCCTTGGTTCTCCTGCAGGCAGGTTACCTTTCATTTTACATACACTTCCTATGAACTTGGTTGTCTGAATTAAAAAAAAAAAAAGCCCCCAAAACCTGGGAGAGGAAGGTATATTACCAATGGCTACAAGAGCAAGAGACAGAAAAGTTGTGAGAAACAGACATAGCTTAGAAAACAGAAAACGAGGGTCATAGTGAAATGGTAAAAGGTTTTAATATTTGCTATAGATTATCTATCTATCTCCATAATAGATAGATAGATACAATAATACAATTCATAATGATGTTTATTAATTATTGGAAAGACATATAAATATTAAATATACTGCTTAAAAAGTAGAGCAATATATATTTTAGAAGCATTTGTATGAAAATAGTTAAAGTAAGTTTTAAAGTTTAAAAAGATAAAAGTTTGATTAGATGCATGCTTCATATGGTACATACTCCACTTATTTTCCAGTAACAGGCATAACAAAAATACTAAAAAATGTAGGATTGACTGATTCCCACTAAATAGTACAACAGCCCATCCGAAGATGTGCAGTAAGTTTAATAATCATCAGTTCCCTTATTTTCTAGGTTATATTCTCCCAATGTCCCCTTTTCTCGTGTACTTGAATACGCTATGAAATCATGAACTTTTCCTCTCAGAACAACCAGTTCGTTCTGCATCTTTAACAAGCTATTGTCATACTGAATTCCCTCCATGGTTTTCTGCATCTCCATGATTTCAGACACTGCCCTCAGCATGTCGTCTTCCATGTTGAACATCTGCATCGTTAGCTCTTCCATCTTCCTTTCTGTTCCTATCAGATCCTGAGAGACTCTGAGAACAGAGTGGACAGCGTTTTCTATGGTTGGCAAGTGTGCCTTGCACTCCTCTACTTTGGGTTCATAGCTGGAGAGTTTATTGGTGAGATCTTCATCTCTGGCTAGGAGCGTGTGCTGTTCTTCTTCTAGCTTCTTAACTGCTTTTGTATCAGAGCTAAGCTGCGCCTCTACCCGTAGAAGATCTTCCTCTTCTTGCCTGCTCACTGTTCTGATGTTTCGTAGTGTGCTGTCTTCCAGATCTTTTAGGCGTTCAGTGAGCGATTTTATTTCTTGCTCAGCTGAGTTAATCTTCAGAGTAACTTCAGAATGTGTAGTCTTCACTTCTGATTTGAAGATGGCTGTATTATCGCTCATTTCTGTCAGTGTTCTCTTCCAGAAATCTGTTATGTTCTGGAATTTCTCATTAAGGTTTTGCATCTTTTGTGTGAGCATCTCTTCACTATTCTCAATGTCACGTATGGATCTTTGGAGGCCAGATACTTCCTGTTCAAACTGGGTCATCAAAGACATGGATGATGTAGCTTCCTGCAGAGTATTTTCAGTAGACTCAAGCTGTATTTACAACACAAAACAATCCCTGAGCTACTTAATCACTTTTATATTAGAGAAACATACTTTAGCAATCAGGAGCATAACATAGGCAAGGTTCAAATTCTAAAGATGCCTAAAATATCTGAATCACATTGACAGAAATATTTATTATTGATAGTTTAAACAAATTTAATAGAGTAGCCCTATGTTAGAAAAATGTATACTCATAATCCTAGTTATTTAACATATTTTTTTCATGAAGGCATAGTCAAAAGAAATGATGTTAAATTTTTTGAAGTATATTGTAGTTCGTTTTTTTCAAAACATTGAAAGTAACTAGATGGCTATTTAGCTTGAAGGAAATTGTAACAATGTAGACTTTGCTACCCTGCCTAAACCCTATGACTTTGGAAGTTTTTGGCTGAATTGTTATCATTATTTTTGCTAACCTCTTTGAGAGAAAGAACTAGCAATGGATTATAAACAGGCAAAAATGGTTTTTTATAAAAATTGTTAAAACACATGACATCAAATGGCAAAGTGTTTATCTGTAAATCAGGCTAACCCTCTAGGACCTCTTAGAACGGATCTGGGATATGTGGAAGAGCCAGGCCATGGACTTAGCTAGTTTCTATCCTCAAATGCATGAAAGCTTTAGAGAGAACCTAGAAATGATTAATAAGCTATGAAGTATTTGCAGCACTGTCCTGTGACAGGACACTGACCACGACTCGATTCTGTCCTTCAGTGGTTTACGCAAGGAGCAAAGCAGTTTGCAGGAACAAGACATGTATCTAACAGGGGAGACACGTGGAAGCGCTTAGTGGAGTCCTGACCCAGACTTCAGTGACCAAGCAAGTTCCTCCAGAAGCACTCGCTGATAATCATGTCCTCTAAATCACCTTACCCACTACTTACCAGATTAAGGCTTTGAACACTGCTAAGCATGTCATGCAACACCACTAAAAACACCTCAGATGATTCCTGACACTTGTAAGACAAGTCCATAGCCTTAGCCCCAACCTTCAGGACATTCTGCAGTACCTGTTACATTGTTAGTTGCGCATGTAGTTCCTTGAGTGTTCCTTTTTTTGAGTGTTTCATTTCTAGGTGTTAGAGAAATAGAGAAGACTCAGTGTTTGTTCTAAAGGGGAGTATGGGAGACAACAAATTAGTAACTGGTGACATTAGTGTGATGATGAACGAAACCAAGGGCACAATGAAAGTTCAGAGGATGTTCAGTGAGAACATCCCCAGCCTCCCACCTGGGAGTAAGTTGGCAAGCAATCGGAATGTAATTGAAGCCGTTTACAATAGACTGAACCCATACAAAAATGATGACACTGATTCTATATCAACTGATGCTATATGGTAAAGCTGCTCATCCAGTCCTGGATTCACCTTCACCCTCAAAGGAGAAACCAGCTAATTCTTGCTGAGCCTTTACCATCCATCATCGACTTTAAGGAAGGGGTCTGACATGGGTGAAGACTATAGCTTCAGAGATTGAACAGCTAGCCCAGAATGGATTTTCTTTTTTATTGTAAATTTGAGACTTATGTAAGTGTGATTTCAAACCATAATTCATGTTGTAAATCAGACTCCAGCAATATTTATTGTATGATTTTGGTTTTTGTAAACTATAATTGTCCTTGTACAACGTGCTCATATTTAATTATGAACTGCTTTAAAATCACTATCAATGATAAAGGAAATTTGGCTTTTTGTGTGACACAGTGGAAATAGTCCTGCTGTGTTTGCACTTGGTTGGATAGGGAAAGCAGCAGCCACATAGCTGGATGCTCATGTGCACGTGATTATGAAGAGTTCCAAAAGCTTACACACCTGTACACCCAGGGTCTATGGAAACTGTCTCTGTGTTCTGGCAAGGACTGGCTTGTTGCTACAGCCATCCCTCTTACCTGTCTCTAGGATGTCCTCTCCTCATAGCCAAGAGTATTACAGCTAATCCTGTATATTCATGAGAGTATCTATCAATTTTGGGCTAACATGCCTTGATTCTCTTGTACCTCTTTATGAGTTCTTTTTTTTTTTTTTTTTTTTTTTTGGTTTTTCGAGACAGGGTTTCTCTGTGTAGCCCTGGCTGTCCTGGAACTCACTCTGTAGACCAGGCTGGCCTTGAATGCAGAAATCCGCCTGCTTCTGCCTCCCAAGTGCTGGTGTTAAAGGCGTGCGCCACCACTGCCTGGCTCTTCATGAGTTCTTACATTTAATTACTAATTGGTAAGCAGCAGGAGGCTAACACATTTTTTTTCCTATCAGGATTGACTGAGCCTGCTGCTGTTCTAGGAAGATATTCTGGATTCCATTTTATCAATAAAGCTTGGTTTAACAAACAAACAAACAAACCAACCAACCAACCAACCAACCAGAAAGTGGAGGAAAGATAAGGCAGGAGAGTAAAGTGGGAAAGCCTGACTGAACTCTGTCTCCACAGACGGATTAACTGGCCAGGTGAAGAGCTGAAAGGTCCAAATTCCAATTTTGTCGTGGTGGGTTTTGTCCCAATATCCAGAAATACATCTCTCTTTCTTTCTTTTCTTTCTTCCTCTCTTCCTTCCTTCTTTCCTTCCTTCTTCCTTCCTTCCTCTCTTTCCTTCTTTCTTTCTTAACATTTTTAATTTTTAAATGTTCTGTGTGTGCGTGTTTTGCCTCCATGAATGTATGTGTACCACATGTATGTAGTGCTACAGACATCAGAAACAAGGCTTGGGATCTCCTGGAACTGGAGTTACGGACGGTAGTGAACTACCATGTGGGTACTAGGAACTGAACCTGCGTCTTCTGATAGGCAGCCAGTGTTCTTAACCACTGAGCCACCTCTCCAGTCCCTGGAACACACTTCTTGATGAACATGGACAGTATCTGATGTAAGGGAGATGCAGAAAACCCTTGGGGGAATTCAGTATGTGTCTTAGTCAGGGTTTCTATTCCTGCACAAACATCATGACCAAGAAGCAAGTTGGGGAGGAAAGGGTTTATTCAGCTTACTTCCATATTGCTGTTTATCACCAAGGAAGTCAGGACTGGAACTCAAGCAGGTCAGGAAGCAGGA
>JADRCD010218843.1:19980-44808 GCA_019843815.1 Montemys delectorum
TCTTTCTTTCTTTCTTTCTTTCTTTCTTTCTTTCTTTCTTTCTTTCTTTCTTTCTTTCTTTCTTTCTGTCTTTGCTTCCTTCCTCTGTGGTCCTGAGGGTACTCAGGGTCTTGTGAATGCTAGGCAAGTAAATACTCCTTAGCTCTCTCCTTTGGACCCCTTTGTGTGCTTTCCCATCTCTCCTACATGCCTGTGGCTGTCTGTTCAAAGGAGTCTGACTCCCTTCTGCTTGTACTTGGTCACAGCTGTAATCCTACCCCTAAACACTAAGCTGAACTAGAGGGCCTATTTGGTAACAAACCAAATGTACGGGACAGATGTATCGATTACATGTAAGTCTCAATGGGAGCAGGACTTTGTTTGGGCCTTCTTCCACTATTACATGGTGAAGTCTTAGATGTGTTGGATGTAGGAGAAAGGGACCCACGGTGGATTGGCTTTCAGTGTGGACTTTCCAAAAGCATCCTCACTCCCTCCCAGCTGCGGTGGTCTATCCAGGCCTCAAGCAAGTTTAGGACCCCGTGTTAGTGAATGGCTTATAGTGCCACCTCTGAGGGAGTGTTACATGGCAGCAGACAGCTGACTGATGACTTAAAGGATTTCTCTGCCTCTCAACTTAGTACTGAGAAAGAGCAAATAATCGCAGGAAGCAGTTATGGTTCATTATAGGTTACTATTAGGGTCAATGCCCATTTAACATCGGTTCATGCCATCTTTAGCTACCTAATGCTCAAGAAAACACTAACTGTATTCTATTATTTAAAACCAGGGCAAGGTTGGGTGTGGTGGACCATGTCTGTAATCCCAGTACTTGGAAGGAGAAGTAGGGGAACTGCCATGAGTTTGAGACTAGACCCCCGTCTCGAAAAACCAAAGCTAAAACAAAAAGGCCAGCTATGGTACACACCTTTAATCCCAGCACTTGGGAGGCCTACATGTGAGTTCCAGGCCAGCCAGGGCTACCTGGTGAAACCCCATCTCTACAAAAACCAAAACGTGAATCACCCAACAAAAAACATTAAGTGCTTAAAATACAATGCCGTATTTTATATGAAATCTACTAATACTAGTAACAAAAAAACTAAAAATAGAGTTAGCTAAGATATTAAAAGATTTATAGAGGGGCCTGGAGAGATGGTTCAGTGGTTGAGAGCGATTTATAGAGAAAGTTATACTGGATGAGAGAAAAAGTCCTGAGTCCTATTCCTTGTTAAAAGAGCTTTTTTTTGTTTTTTGTTTTGTTTGCTTGTTTTTGAGACAGGGTTTTTCTGTGTAGTCCTGGCTGGAACTCACTCTGTAGACCAGGCTGACCTCGAACCTAGAAATCTGCCTGCCTCTGCCTCCTAAGTGCTGGAATTAAAGGCGTGCACCACCACTGCCTGGTTTAAAAGAGCTTTTGAAGAGCTGGGAAGATGGCCCAGTGAGAAAGTGCTTGTCCCTCAAGCAAGTGGACCTGAGGTCTTATCTCAACACTCATATAAAAGCCCTGTACGTCTGTGTCTGTGACCCTAGCACATGAGGAGAGAGGGTAAGAGGCAACAGGATCACGGGAATTCTCTGGCCAGCCAGTCTAGACAACCAGTGAATCCTAGGTTCAGTGAAAGATGTTAGGTGGATTGTGAGAGGCACAGATGTTGTCCTGTGTCCTCTACATGGGCACACCATGCACCTGCATCACAGAGCTACACTCTTGCTTTATAATTTTGATTTGGCATTTAAGAAAATCATTTTGCAGGGACAAAGCTCAGCTTATAAATAACCTTTCTAATCCGTGTGACTAACATGTTTTGTCTTTCTATTCCCTAAACTTTTTAAGGTGTGTGTGTGTGTGTGTGTGTGTGTGTATGTGTGTGTAAGTCAGAGACTGAAGTTGGTTGTCTTTCTCAATTGCCCTCCACTTCATCACTATTTTTATTTGTTTATGTGTGGTCACAGGTGTTTCATGGTGCACATATGGAGGTCAGAGGACAACTCCTGGCACTCAGTTCTCTTCTTCCACTGTGTGTATGCCAGGGATAGAATTCTGGCTGTCCTTTGGCTTTGCGGGGCAAATGCCTTTACCAGATACATTATCTTGCTGATTCAAATGAATCATTTTTTGAATTTAAATTCCCAAAAAGCTGAACATTTTGTGATATAGTTTACTTAATGAATTATGAGGCTTTGTCTAATTAATGGGAACTACATTAATAAATTTAGCAACCCAAACCACTTGTGTTAAGCCCTAGTGCAGTGGTTCTCAGCCTTCCTAATGCTGTGGCCCTTTAATCCAGTTCCTTATGCTGTGGTGAGCCCCAACCATGAAATTATTTTCATTGCTATTTCATAATTGTAATTTTTCTACCATTATGCATCATGATATAAATATCTGATATGCAGGATATCTGCTATGTTACCCCTATGGGGTCTCAACTGACAGGGTGAGAAACGCTGCCCTAGAGAGAACAAACAATATCAGTAATATTCTTTCCCAATACAAAATGTACCATGTCCCCATTTACCTAAAAAAGGCCATGCATTTTAAGGTATGAGTAGTTTATTAAAACAGCAAATCCAACACATTTAGGTCAAAATTAATATATTCCTTGAATACTAACACCATCATTAAATGAAGTTCTTTTTAAAGAGAACAATGATCCATATTTCAGTTGCACAAGTTTTTATTAACTTATAACAAAACCCAGTACTCCAGCAGGGTATGGTGGCAAATGCCTGTAATCCTAGCACTTAGGAGGTGGGGGCAGGAGGATCAGGGGTTCGATGTCACCTGCTACATAGTGAGTTCTAATCCAACCTAGGCTACCTAAGAGCCTGTCTCAAAAAAACCAAACCAACCACTCAACCATAGACCCTCTAAAACCCCAAGACTCAGGATGTCACCAATAAACTAAACTGGAAATATACCTGCATCAAAAATGCTCTACCCTGGAGGATATCCAGAGTCTCTTCTGAATTCTATTAGCTCTCTTATTCCACATTACACTAATATATCACTAATATATGCTTGGTTTCAAAACTACAAATGTTGAGCGGGGTGGTGGTGCCCCCAGTACTGCAAATAAAGTGTAAAAATATGTGTATATAGCTGGGTTGTATGTGTCATACAGCCAGGTTGTGGTGGCACATGCCTTTAACACCAGTTCTAGGGAGGCAGAGGCAGGCAGATTTCTGAGTTTGAGGCCAGCCTGGTCTACAAAGTGAGTTCCAGGACAGCCAGGGCTACACAGAGAAACCCTGTCTCGAAAAACCAAAACAAGAACAATAACAAAACACGAATGCTTAGTCTTTAAGGGGAAACATATTCTTTACAGTGTTACATACAGTTCAACTTGTAATTTAGGAATAAGACTACATAGTCTTTTAGTCAGCTGTGAAGAACATGCATGTCTGGTGTCTTACAACCATTAGTAACTCCAGCTTCTCGGATCTGACACTCTCTTGCCGGATCCTTGCGCACCTGCCCCCACGTGCACAAATACACTGACACTCATACACATAAACAAAAATAAATCTTTAAAAAGGACTATAGTTTTAATGTAGGCACACAGCTCTAAACAACGAACTCTTTTTTTTTTATTAGGCTGCAGACATATTAAGAGTGCATTTTTTGGTGGAGGGTGGAGCAAACTCATCGGCAAAGCTGCAGAGTGGACGGGAAGTAGCGGTTTTTAGTTATGTGCAGTAGATGCTTAATAAAGTGTGGGCCGAGTCCTGGGTGACATGTTCCCTGACTTTAGCGGGCAGCGACTGGAGCATGCTACCAGAACAGAGTTAAATGAGCGTAATCAAGCGAGAGTGGGTTGGCTCGAGGTGCTAGGCGCCCACGCGAGGCCCGACCCACGGCCTGCAGCACTGTGCACTTACCAGGCCAGGCCCAGGCTCGTCGCCAGAGACAGCAGGCTGAGCCCGGTGCGGGGGTCCGCCCAGCCCGCGTGCCCCCGCGCCTCGGGGTTTTTCCTGCCATCACTCCGTTTCTCGGGCTCAGAGGCAGCCACCTTGGGCCCCGGCTTCTTTCGGCTCTTCACTTCGGACATGTCTGGAACCCTGAAGATCTCTAAAGCTAGGATGGCTTTCGAAGGGGACGGTGGGACGTGGCTGCAGCTCCGCTTTGGAAGGCCACGCCCTCTCAAGGCAGTGCCCCCGCCCCAAAGCGGCTGGCCCCGCCCCCAGATTCCGCAACCAGACTTGAGTCTGCGGGAAAATCAAACTCGCGGGTGCGCGCAGGCTGCCGCGAGGAGCGGAGAGGGGGCGGGGCCGAGAGTGCCACGTCTAGCTGGGTGCGCGCCCGCGTCTTAGTTCCTCTGCACCGCGCATGCGAGGACGCTCAACCTGGGCTTGCGGACGCGCGCCGGGCGGGGGCGAGCGCGCGCGCGACAGCAGGGCCCAGGCCGAGTGAATTTGCGTGCGCGGGCGCGCGCGCTGTGTGGACTGGGCGGGCCCAGCGGTGTTTGAGGGCTCCGCGGTCTTGAGGCAGAGACCAGGAGGTAGCTAGCGGGAGCAGGCGGCTTTCTCCACTCAGGGAAGGGTGTGAGAGGGGTGTGTGGGGGTCGGCAGCGAGAGGAGTGTGCCATCAGCCACCGGCGACGATCTGGGACAGTCGCCGCAGCTTTCCGAGCGGCGTCCGCTTCCCGCCCGGGCAGCTCCCGCCGGAGGGGTGAAGCGGCGGCTGGAGTGGCCGTGCTTTTGTGTCCTGGGTCCGGGTACCCTCCCCTGGTGCGGCCCGAGGCAAGCCCACCGAAGTGACCACTCCTCGACGTCACTCGGAGATCCCGGGCATTCCCCCTGCGCCCCGAGCAGCTGATACCCAGGGGAGGCACCTGAGGTGTCAGGACCTGCCCGGGGCGCGGGGTCGCCACAAGCCAGGCGGGAGTCTAGGCTGCTTTCTGGCAATCGATTCTCATCTGTGACCCTCCCCGGGCTGCTTTCTATGGATTCTCATCCGTGACCCTCCCCCGGCTGCTCTTCCCAGCCCTACTCCCTTGCAAAGGCTTGGGTAAGTTTACTGCCTCCCTCCCAGCCTCCCCAAACCTCCTTTGCAAGTTCTGTTGTAGCACGCAGGGACTGAAAGCCCAGAGGACGCGGGATGTTTGGTAATCATCCTCCTGCTCCTGTACCAGGAAGAGAAATTATTTAAGGAGGAAGTAGACCACTATTACTGTGTATCTCATCTCGGACCAGTTTTGACTTTCTGTTTTGATGTGGCCACAAAGAGGTGTGGCCCTGGGAATTTGCCCATAGTATCCCACTTTGTGTAAAGTTTGAAAAAGTTGTTTAAAATTTATATATTTGAGTTCAGTAAGGCTAGAGAAAATTGGAATTTAGTTGCCAAAGAGTATTTTTCTTTTTTCTTTTTTTCTTAATTTCTTTTCTTTTCTTTCTTTCTTTCTTTCTTTTTTTTTTTTGATTTTTTTTTTTTTTTTGATTTTTCTTTTTTCTTCAGTTAGTTTCATTCCAGTCCTGGGCACACAAACGAATGACTTCTTTATTTTTGCAAGTGCTACATTTGATGACTTAAAAATATTTTTTTGAAGTTGAATGATACTCATCTTCTTTGGCGCGTTGTATATTACTCTGTGCCGATTTCAGTTTTTGCATTTAGGACAGTCATCTTCTGATTATCTGTTGTTGTTGTTCTACTAGATTCTTTTTTTTTCGAGACAGGGTTTCTCTGTATAGCCCTGGCTGTCCTGGAACTCACTCTGTAGACCAGGCTGGCCTCGAACTCAGAAATCCGCCTGCCTCTGCCTCCCAAGTGCTGGGATTAAAGACGTGTGCCACCACTGCCCGGCCTTTTACTAGATTCTAAATTCAGGGATATACTTAATTTTCTCTAGTCTCAGGAAGGGCTCAGTATGTTTGAGGGCTGAGATTATGGAGCACTAATGGTAGATTGTTTGTTCAATATGTATAGTAAGGCAGTGGGCTCAATCCCCAGTACACCCACCCACCCACCCACACAGACACACACACACCTTCACCCTCCTATTGAAGGAACGATTAAGCCTATTTAAGACATTCACACTTGCTGGCAGTGGTGGCGCACACCTTTAATCCCAGCACTTGGGAGGCAGAGGCAGGTGGATTTCTGAGTTTGAGGCCAGCCTGGTCTACAGAGTGAGTTCCAGGACAGCCAGGGCTACACAGAGAAACCCTGTCTCAAAAAACCACAAGACATTCACACATTACTACGTTGGAGGGAGTTTTATTAAGTGCTTTTACAACTTGCAAACATTCAAAAGTGAACTTTATACCCATGGACTAATTTTTGTCATATTGTAGGGAAGTTGTTAGGAAATGAAAGTATCTTTCTGTAAAGCATAATATTCTTTGTTCGTTACCTTGGTCCAAGAAATGACATCAGAGGGAATTTCCTGTGGTTCTGTGAATATGTGCTTACTAATGAAGATCTGCGGCCGATGTCTACTTTGAGAAGTCAGTATCAGCAATGCCACTTGGTTTTTAGGTTGGATAAAGGAAACGAGTTTTAAAGCCTTAGAACTTAAGTATTACAGTAACTTTTACAGAACCTCAACCTAAGAAAAGAAAGATTTTTTAAAAAATTTATTTTATATATATATGAGTACACTGTAGCTATCTTCAGACACCAGAACAGGGCATTGGATCCCATTACAGATGATTTTGAGCCACCATGTGGTTGCTGGGAATTGAACTCAGGACCTCTGGAAGAGCAGTCAGTGCTCTTAACCTATGAGCCATCTCTCCAGCCCTAAAAGCCCTAAATATGATTTTCCTCTGAACATTCTTTTTTGGGGGGGTTGGTTTTTTTCAAGACAGGGTTTCTCTGTATAGCCTTGGCTGTCCTGGAACTCACTCTGTAGACCAGGCTGGCTTCGTACTCAGAAATCTTACTGCCTCTGCCTTCCAAGTGCTGGGATTAAAGGCGTGCGCCACCACTGCCCAGCTTGAGGATCTTCTTAATACAGTTATGTCATACAACATGTTTTGTGTTACTTGAGACTTTATTTCTAACTTTTCAATTAGCAGTGTCAGAAATATCTTTTCTTTTCAGCATATGTTCTACATTGAGATATATACCACATGACTCAAAATGGCTGTGTAATGTTCCATTTTATATATAAACCCTAATTAACGAATAATAAAAAAAAATCTTGTTTTCCTTATATTTCTTGATTACCATTGAGGTTACACGTCCTGTTGCTCATCATGACAGATATCTTGGTGCTTTGCCTCTAGCTCATGCTCAACAGCGAAGAGAGAAAAAAACCTGAGGGACAATGGATGCAAAGGCCCGAAACTGTTTGCTTCAACATAGAGAAGCTCTGGAAAAGGACATCAAAACATCCTACATCATGGATCACATGATCAGTAATGGCGTCTTAACCGTAGTAGAGGAGGAAAAGGTCAAAAGTCAGGTAAAAGCCTCTGAGGTAGTCTATGCTTTAACATTTAAAAAATATTTATTTATTTATTTATTTATTTATTTAATGTATATGAGCACAATGTTGGTGTCTTCAGACACACCAGAAGAGGGCCCAGATCCTATTACAGATGGTTAGGAGCCACCTTGTGGCTTTTGGGAATTGAATTTATACCAGTCTGCTAATTTGTGCTGCAAACATATTCACTGGTATGTTCTTTTTTTTTTTTTTTAAAGATTTATTTATTATATGTAAGTACACCGTAACTGTTGTCTTCAGATCAGAAGAGGGCATCAGATCTCATTATGGATGATTGTGAGCCACCATGTGGTTGCTGGGGTTTGAACTCAGGACTTTTGGAAGAGCAGTCTGTGCTCTTACCCACTGAGCCATCTCTCCAGCCCCACTGGTATGTTCTTACATCATTTAATTTTTTTTTTCCAGGCCACTCAATATCAACGAGCTGCTGCTTTAATTAAAATGATACTTAATAAAGACAACTATGCCTACATTTCGTTCTACAACGCTCTGCTACATGAGGGCTATAAAGACCTTGCTGCGCTTCTGCATAGCGGCCTTCCTCTTGTGTCTTCTTCCAGCGGCAAGGACACAGATGGTGGAATAACTTCATTCGGTTTGTATTCCTGAAACTTTGTGTCATTGCTGTGTCATGACTACAGTGCTTAAGCTCTGACTGGAGTTAAACTGCTGGAGAGTAGATTTCAGTTTATGGACCAATGCATGTGCCAAAATATTTTTAAGTTCAAACTTAAATATTTGTGTTCACCTTAATCCATTTTTTTTCTTGCCCAGTGAACTACTTACTGCCGAGGTAGTAGCATGTATACCCTAAATTTTAGAGCTAATAAGAGCTTTTATAGGACCTTAATTGTTTTTATTTGTGTGTTCTGTAAGCTATATAATTTTTAGATAATTGGTAGATAATTTTTATAAATTTGTATTCTTTAAAAAGAACTTTCACCGGGCAGTGGTGGCACATCCCTTTAATCAGGTTAGCCTGGTCTACAGAGTGAGTTCCAGGACAGCCAGGACTACACAGAAAAACCCTGTCTCAAGAAACAAAAAACAAAAAACCCAAAAACTTTCATTTTATATGTCTGCATGTTTTACCTGGATGTATGCCTGTGCACATGTATATACCTAGTGTCCTCAGAGGCCAGAAGAAGGCATTGGATCTTTTTTTTTTTTTTTAATTTTTTAAAATTAATGTATGAGTGCTCTGCTGCATATACATTCATAGTACAGAAGAGGGCATCAGATATTCTTTTTTTTTTTTTAAAAAGATTTATTTATTTATTTTATGGATATGAGTACACTGTAGCTGTACAGATGGTTGTGAGCCTTCATGTGGTTGTAGGGAATTAAATTCAGGATGACCCTGCTAGCTCTAGCAGCGCCCGCTCCAGCCCCACTTCCCACTTGCTCCGGAGTAATTCACTATAGCTGTCTTCAGATGCACCAGAAGAGGGCATCAGATCTCATTACGGGTGGTTGTGAGCCACCATGTTGTTCCTGGGATCCGAACTCAGGACCTTCGGAAGAGCAGTCAGTGCTCTTAGCCACTGAGCCATCTCGCCAGCCCCAGATATTCTTATAGATGGTTGTGAGCTATCATGTGGTTGGTAGGAATTGAATTCAGGACCTCCAGAAGAGCAATTAGTGCTCTTAACCACTGAGCCATCTCTCCAACCCAGAAGTCTATATTTTTAAAAGGAATTTCATAAACATTGTTCCCTTTATATTATTCTCAGTCTTATAAAGTTTCTTTTTTTTCTTTTAAAGATTTTATTTATTTTATGTATATGAGCACACTATGTAGCTGTCCTCAGACACACCAGAAGAGGGCACTGAATTCCATTACAGATGGTTGTGAGCCACCATGTGGTTGCTGGGTATTGAACTCAGGACCTCTGGAAGAGCAATTAGTGTTCTTAACCATTAAGCCATCTTTCCAGCCCAAAGTTTTTTTTTTAAAAACACATTTATTTATAGTGTGTGCTAGGGTGCACATGTGGGAGTCACAGGACAACTGGAGTCGAACTCGAGTCCTCGCACTAAGCAGCAAGTGCCTTTACCTGCTGAGCCACTTTCTTGTCCTTTTCCCTTCCCTCTTTTCTTTTTGTGGTTCTTAGGATCAAAGCTATGACATACTAAGTAAACTCAGGCATTGACTGTACACCCTTAGTCCTTCCCAGTATTCAACAAATACAAAAGAGGCCAGGGAATAATAGTGTATGTAAGGCAGGAATAGATGGAGACTTCTGTTGTGTGTTGTAATTTTGAAGAACATGTGCTTCTTGTTCTTTGTGTTCTGAGACAGTGGAAGGGTAAAGTTCATATTCTAGTCATATTTTGAGTTTTGTCTTAGAAAATTTTGAGGCTGAGCCCTCAGGCTTGCTTGCCTGGATTTTCATGGGAGGATTACTCAAAAAGTAGTCACTTCAAAGTCTTGTTCATTCATACTTGTTTTGGATTTCAGTAAGGACGGTGCTGTGTGAAGGTGGAGTACCACAGAGGCCAGTTATTTTTGTTACAAGAAAGAAGCTGGTCAATGCCATTCAGCAGAAGCTCTGGAAGTTGAATGGAGAACCAGGGTGGGTTACCATATATGGAATGGCAGGCTGTGGCAAGTCTGTGTTAGCCGCGGAAGCTGTTCGAGATCATTCCCTCTTAGAAGGTAAGCGCGTCACTGTCGCTTGGACTCTGCTTTTCAAGATGTTGTTTTTATTTGAACACCGTAGTTTTTTAGTTATTGTTGCTCTTAGTCATTCCTGTTGCTGCTGGTTATAAAGTACTACAAGTTTAGTGACTTTAAACAACATATAGCTCTTGTCTTTTTTTTTTTTAAGATTTATTTATTTATTATGTATACTATGTTCTGCCTGCATGTATGCCTGCACAACATAAGAAGCCACCAGATCTTATTGTTACTGGGACTTGAACTCAGGACCTCTGGAAGAGTAGCCAGTGCTCTTAACCTCTGAACCATCTCTCCAGCCCAAGTTTTTTGTTGTTGTTGTTTTGTTTTGTTTTGTTTTTGTTTTTTGATAACTAGGATAGAATCAAAGTGTTAGAACTGAATTCCTTCAGAGGCTTTTGAGGGGAATTTCTGTCCTTGAATTTTCTACCTCCAAAAAGAAATTTCCTTACCTCATAGTTCCTTCTTCAAAAGCAGCAATGCAGAGCACCTCTTTTTGCCTTTTTCTCCGTGACACTGAATTGCTTCTGTCCTCTGTTTTGTTTTCTGTGTGTTTTTGAGGGTGAGTCATAGGTGCTGGGTATCAAACCCAGGGCCTTTTGCATGTGAGTGGACATTCTACCACTGAGTCAAAAAAAAATTTTTTTTGTTTTACTAATGAGTTCTTTATTTCTGAGATTTACCACTTAACTTTTTAAATGTTTAATACAGTTATTTATCCATCTATGAATGGATACTGGATCAGAGGAAAACTTGCAGGAGTAAATTTCTCCCTCCACCATCAACTCAGATCTTTTGGGCTCGATGTCAAGCACAGTCAGCTGAGCCTTCTCACTGCTGGCCCCTTCCCCACTTAATATTTCCAAAACGCAGTTGACATTGGCAGCCTGAGTCAGAAAAAGGAAGAGCCTTGGTAGTGACAGTTAGAGCTTTGAAATTTAGCCGCAAGTGAGTCGAATCTTTGCATCACATTCCTGCTCCCCACAGTCCTACTGAGACAGGGTTTCCCTGTGTAGCCCTGGCTGTTCTGGGCTCACTCCATAGACTAGGCTCACCTTGAACTCAAAGATCCACCGGTCTCTGCTTCCCAAGTGCTGGGATTAAAGGTGTGTGCAACCACCACCCAACTTTTTGTTTGTTTTTGACATAGAGTCTCTCTTTATAGCCCTGGTAGTCCTAGAACTTGCTATGTAGTTCAGGCTGGCCTTGAACTTACAGAGATCTGTGTACCTCTGCTTCCTGAATGCTGGAATTAAACGCATTCACCACCACACTAGGCCACATTTTGTTTTCTGACTTGAACTTGTTTCCCTCTCTTTTAATTAATTAATTAATTAATTAATTAATTATCTTATATATGTGAGTACAATGTAGCTGTCAACTACATTGTTGACAACTCTTTTTGTTTTTGTTTTTTTTAAAGATTTATTTTATGTATATGAGTACACTGTCGCTGTCTTCAGACACATCAGAAAAGGGCATCAGATCCCATTACAGATGGTTGTGAACTACCATGTGGTTGCTGGGAATTGAACTCAGGACCTCTGGAAGAGCAGTCAGTGCTCTTAACTGCTGAGCCATGCTTCCCTCTTTATAAGGGCCCTGTGATTACATTGGGGTTATTTTATAATCCAGGATATCACCCCTAAATTTTTAATTATCGAACCTATAAAGTCCCCTTTACCATGTACAGTAAAATATTTGCCAAAGTGTGGATGGGATGTGGACATCTTTAGGAGACCATGATTCTGCCCAACATGGGCATATGACATTAGGACTCGTCCATCTTCTGCCCTATCTGTCACAGTGTAGCGTGCTTGTCTTCCAGAGGTATCAGATGTTACAGTGTCGCTGGAGAGGAGCTAGTTCCCTAGCACTGGAACAGTTCAGAGGTAGGAGTGAAAAAGGCAGGGCTATGCTTACACCTTTTATTCTGCCATGCGATGCTAAAGGGAAAGAGTGTCTTAGAAATTCATTTCTATCAATGACTCTCTGGTGAATGGTTTTGATAGCTGCTATTAATTTAAACAATTCCACTTCATTTTTTCAAAAATTAAAAATTGTATTACTTATTTGTGTGTGTGTGCAAACATATGGATGTGCTACAGAATTTGTGTGCCAAGGCATGTGTCTGGAGGCCTGAGGATGCTTTGTGGGACTTGGTTCTCTCCTTGCACAATATGGGTTCCCAGGATCAAACACAAGTCCTTAGGTTTGGCAGCAAGTACCTTGCCCTCTGATCTCAGTTCTTCCAGTTCATTAAGTATTTCTTTTTCCTTTTCTTTTCATGCATTGCCCTGGTTAGGGTTGCTACTGTAGTGATGAAATGCATGACCTAAAGCAGCTTGGGGAGGAAAGGCTTTATTCAGCTTACACTTCCTGTTCATCACTGAAGGAAGCCAGGACAGGAATGCAAATGGCAGGAACCTGGAGGCAGGAGCTGATGGTAGGAGCTAGGGACAAATGCTCCTTAGTGGCTTGGTCATCATGGCTTGCTCAGTCTGCTTTCTTACAGATCCCGGGACAAGGGTGGCATGACCTATGTTACACAGGCTGGGCCCTCCCTCATCAATCCTTAAGAAGAGGCCCTACATGCTTATGTCTTATGGAGACGTGTTTTAAATTGAGGATCCCTCTTCTCAAATGACTTTGTGTGGCATGTGTGTATATGTATGTATGTATGTGTGTATATATACACACACACACACACACACACACACACACACACATATATACATATGTATGTATATATATATGTGTGTGTTTGCATGTGTGTGGATACACATGTGTGAACGTGATTATGTATATGTATATGAAACCCAGAAATCAACATTGGTTTTCTTTGGTCATTGTCCACTTTATATGCTGAGCCAGGGTTGCTCACTCGAATCCAGAGCTCGCTGGGTAAGTGGGTATAACTAGCCAGTTTGCTCTTGGGATCCTGTCTCTACCTCTCGGGTACTGGGATTATAAATGAACCACTTCAACCACTTGGTATGTACATGAGTGCCGGGGATCAAGTCCTCATGCTCATGCTTGTAGCAAGTGCTTTCACCTCCTGGGCCCTCGTCTTAGCTCCCCTTTTCCCATCAGTCATCTGGTTACTGACTGTCTTAGTTAGGGTTTCCGTTGCTGTGAAGAGGCACCATGCGAAGACAACTCTTATAAAGGATAATAAATTAGGGCTGGTTTATAGGTTCTGAGGTTCAGTCTATTATCATGGTGGGAAGCATGCCAAAGTCCAGGCAGGCATGGTGCTGGAGGAGCTGAGAATTCGACATCAAAGGCAAACAGAAGACTGGCTTCTAGGCAGGTAGAATGAGTGTCTCAAAGCCCACTCCCAAAATGACACATTTCCTCCAAAAAGGCTACACCTCCTAATTATGCTACTCCCTGGGCCAAGTATATTCAAACCACTACACTGACTTTCCTTTCTTCAGATACTCATGCATGCAGTCAATATTTAAGAGCTTACTGTGTGATTGACAGTTTTGGGCATGGGAGATCAAAAACGAAGTCTGTACACTTGAGGGATTCATTCCTAGTCTAGTAGGGGAACAGATATGTGATCAAATTACTGTATATATGAAAAACTGAAAGGTAGAAAATACAGGGTATGTGATGGCTATACATTTTTTAAAAAAAATTATGTATTTAATATGTATGAGTGCTTGTTTTCAGACATACTGGAAGAGGGAATCAGATTCTACTATAGATGGTTGTGAGTCACCTTGTGGGTGCTGGGAATTGATCTCAGGACCTTTGGAAGAGCAGCCAGTGCTACAAAGTTAAAGGAAGGAATGCTTACTTTCTAGAGGAAGAGGTAAGTTTCCTGAATGAGACGGCATTAAATTTTAGAGCAAGGATAAAGGCTTGCTAGGCGGACTAGGAATGAAGGCACTGGGAAGTAGGAAGGGTGGTGGAGGTCGGTGGAGAGGTACAAGACATGGTGGGCAGAAGAGGGTTCACATTGGCTTGGCAGGGCTCCGATGGTATTTGCCAGGAATAAACGTACAACTACCCCAGTGTTTGACTTCCTCCATTCTTTTATGATTTCTAACAATATTAATTTTTATGTGTGTATAGCTGTGTATGTGTGTATTCATTCACACGTGAGTGCACACGTGTGAAGGACAGAGGACAGTTAGTGAGATTTTGGTTCTCTCTTTCCATTGTCTAAGTACTGGGGATCCAAACTCAGGCTATCAGGTTTGGCTGTTAATGTCTGTATTTCTTACCGGCTCCTTCATTTTTTAGTGAGTCCTATTTGTTTAACACTCGCCGGGAATTCAAAGATAGTTTCTGACTTGTAGTGATCATTTTTAATCAGTGATTATGGCAAATTAAATGGATGAAGTAATAAGCCTGTAAGAGATTAGTAAGATAGAGTCTAGGGCACATCTTTGTGCACATAAGGATTTAGTTTACAACCTCTTAGATTTTCTTGGCAGTATTGATGGCAGTTTTGACAGGATGCCCAGCCCTTAGCTCTTAGTTTTTCTTTTCTGTTACACGAGACTTTTCTTGGGACTTACCAGCTCCTTGAAAGTTACCAGAGCCTTGGAATGTTTTTTTAAACCTCTTCAGCTTCCTGGTCATGGTGGCTCATACTATTAATTCCATCCCTTAAGAGGCAGTGGTAGGTAGATCTCTGAGTTCAAGACCAGCCTCATCTAATAGTGAGTTCTTGGATAGCCAAGGCTATACAGTGAGATCCTGTCTAAAACAAAACAAAACAGAACCCTAATAAACTACTACAGAATTATTAAAGGTTACTAAAGATATTTTAGGATAAAATGGACTTAAGTTCCTTGGTTGTAAAGAATTATGTTTTCATTTCAATTTCATGATGAACTTTTAAAAAGTATATATTTAAAGAATACCTCATTTAAGTTGCTCTATCTGATGATGAACTTTCAATTGTAGGGGTTAAAAGTAAATAATAACTTATAGGATTAGTAGCTTAGGAAATAGCATATAAACCATTGTGTATGTGTGCATGTGTGTGTGTAAACATGTGTGAACATGTGTGTGTCTGTGGACATGTGTATGTCTGTGTGTGTGAGCATGTGCATACATATGTAAGTATGGAGGCTAGAGGTCAACATAAGATATCCTCTTCAATTGTTCTCTGCTTTAAATTTTGAGACTGGGTATCTCCTTGAACCCAGAGCTCAATGACTGAGCGAGGCTAGCTGGCCAGCCAGTCACAGAGATAATGCCTTTCTCCTCAGATTTCAGTCATGCCCTGTTCCACCCTGTCACACCTGGCTTTTTACATTGGTGTTAGGGATTAAATTTAGGTTTTCTTGCTTGATGTTTGTGTAAGCACTTTACCAACAGAGCCATCTCTCCTGTCTCTAGCCACTTTGCTTTGAGAGAATCCCAGAAACACTAATAACTCTTTGGTACATCTAAGCTTAATTCATATCCCTCATATACTTTTGTGACACCCAACTGCTGGGATTCATTTTTAAGTAGACTAGTTTTCTTTTGAAAGTTTAACTCTTTGTTTCATATGTGTGTGTATATATATATAATGGCAGCATATTTTTAAACCAATTACCATTATGTGTGCACACACACGTGTATGTACTTGTGTATGTGTGCCATGGTGCCTCTCCTGCTGTGTGGATTTCAGAAGTTGTCAGGTGTGGGCCTTACTCACTGAGCCATGTTGCCAGCCCTCTTCTGTTTTGAAAACTTGAAATCCTTTTCTATAGGCTGCTTACTTATTTGTTTCTGTCCTTTCCAAGATATTCTTGGTGCTGTTAGATTATTAATTGCTAGCAGAAAAACGTCATGTCATAATAGAATGAGACTTCCCCCCCCTCTGAATAAAGGCAGTTTTTCTTTGAATAAATTTCTCTGAATGAATATGTGCACAAGCCTCATTCAAGGCTAAATTGCTCCCTCTTGTGCCCATAGTTAAGATGTTTAGATTCTTCCTAAAATGTAGAAATAACAGTTCACCATCTAACTAAACGCTGTGCTGTCGTGGTAGATTTGTAGATCAGTAGAGCATTTACAGCATTTGTTTTTTTCTTGCATATGCTTTTAAATTTAGGGTAGGAAGGCTTTAACCTAAGAAAATGATATTTAACTGTGAAAGACTTTACCAAGTAGCTCCATTAAGATACTTTTTATTTTTTTGAAATTCTGGGACAATTTAAAAAAAAATAGTAAAGTGAAAACACATTTTTTTTAGAATTACAAATCGAAGTATTAAAAGGTAGAATTTTTTTTTAATTTAAAAAGAAGTAAAAATAAGCTGAGTGTGAAGGTGTATTCAGGAGTCTGAGGCAAGAGAATTGGGAGGCTGAGGCCGACTAGGCTGCAGGGTGAGATGCTGTCCCAGGAGGACCCAATAAAATGGCTGGACTAGCTCTGTGGGTAGAGTGCTTGGCTCGCCCGCAGATGCAATGCCTGGGTTCAGTCACCAAACAGAGAGCCAGCAAGAGAAAGAACGCTGTCTTCATTTGCCAGTCTCCTAAATTCTAAATCTCACCCTAAAGGTTCTCTTGGTGAACAGCTTGGAGTGAATGTTTAGAAATACTTTCAGTGTGTTTCCAGGCATACACACACAGACCACAGCTATAGGGCCTACCACTTCATCCTAGTGGAGAACTTCTGGAAGTTTCTGCAAGTAAAGTGTTAGGATTTCTTCTCTACCTTCTTCTAAGAGACATTAACCAAACCATACTTTTCAACCTTGTCTTTTTTTTTTTTAATCCTAATTTTTTAGTTAGCATACAAAATAGTGAGCTTCTTTTAAGAAATATTTTTAGTAAATTATTTGTTTATTTTGAGGTAGAGACTCACTGTTGTAGACCAGGCTAACCTTAAACTTGTAGAGATTTGTTTGCCTCTTCCTCCTGAGTGTTGGGATTAAAGGTACATTCCACCATGCCCAGAAGTTTTTTTTAAAAATCAAATTATTTATTAGTGTATGTAGGCGTGTATGTGTGTGTGTGCACATGTGCAGGTTTGAAGACAACTTAGTGACGTCCATTCTCTCCTTCTGCCCTTCTGTGGGTTTCAGGGATCACACTCAGGTGGTCAGGCTTGTGTGCCAATCACTTCGATCTGCTGTGCCATCTCACCTGCAAAATAATGGGCTGCATTGGCTGTTGTTGTGTGTTCATGTCCTCATATTCCATTTTGTTCTTAACACCCTTTGCCTTTGCCCTCTCTCACCCTTTGCTTGGCTTCTTACTCTCTTCAATAGTCCTTGTTCTTTTCTCTCACTTCATATATATTCCATTCCTCTTATTCTCCCTTTCCTTCTCTAGAGCTCTTCCCCTCTCTTTATTGTCCCTTCCCTTCCCTTTCCTTTTTTTTTCTTGCCTTTTCAAGACAGGGTCTCTCTCTGAAGCCTTGGGCGACCTGCAACTTACTCTGTAGACCAGTCTGGTCTTGAACTGGGAGATCCACCTGCTTTGCCTTCCAAGTACTAGGATTAAAGGCGTGCGCCACCACTGCACCCAGCTCCCCTTCACACACACACACACACACACACACACACACACACAAACGCGCGTGTGCAAGTCGAAAGAATTGAAAAAAAATATTTCATTTGTGTGTGTGAAAGACAGAGAGAGAGAGAGAGAGAGAGAGAGAGAGAGAGAGAGAGAGAGAGAGAGAATGAATGAATGAATGCTAGGTCAGAGAACAACTTCCAGGAACTTATTCCCTGTCTACCTGTGGTGCCTGGGAATTGAACTCAGGCTGTCAGATTTGTGGTATGTGTCTTTACCCACTGAGGCATCTCATCAACTATAAATTTAAATCTGCTTTTTGTAAGTGAGGGAGGAATGTAGTATTTATCTTTCTCAGTTGAGTTCATTTTGCTTTAGATCTTGATCTCTAGTTTCATATATTTTCCTGTAATAATAATGTAATAGTCCCATTGGCATATATACCACATTTTATTTACAAGTTTGCGTGTTAATGCGTCTCTGGGCTGGTTGCGTATCTTGACTGTTGTGAAGCATGGATGTACAAGTGTCTCTGAGGTGTGGTAACTTAAAATCCTTTAGGTATCTATCCAGATGTGGTACAGCTGTACCAAATGGTACAGAACTCCATAGTGACTTCCACAGTGGCAGCCCCAGATTGCCTTCCTGACTCTCCTACATCTTCTGCCTGTGCTGTTTCCCAAGTGCTGGAATTATGTAATAGATGGGACCCACCACTCCAACTATGGTTTTAAAATTAATTAAATAATTTGGGACAGGATCTTGCTGTGTAGCTTGTATTGGCCTTGAGCTTGTAATTCTCCTGCCTCTTTTATTTAAGTTTTTAAAAATCTATGTGGTCTGGGGCTGGAGCCATGGCTCAGCAGTTTAGAGCACTGACTGCTCTTCTAGAAGTCCTGAGTTCAATTCCCAGCAACCACATGGTGGCTCACAACCATCTGTAATGAGATCCAGTGCCCTCTTCTGGTGTGTCTGAAGACAGCTACAGTATACTTACATATATAAAATAAACAAATCTTTAAAAAAAATTAGTCACTTAAGTATACTCTGTAAAGATTTAAGATGTTTTGTTCTGGATATATAGAAATAAAATATATATGTTAAGATATGTTGTTTAATTAGCAATAATTCTAACTAACTAATATTAGACATTTTTATAAGTGCTTACTAGTTTAAAGTTTGATATTTAAAAGGAACTTTTAGAAGTATAACACTAATAATTCGGCCTAATATTCAGTTATGTATTTGTTTTTGTTTTTGTTTTTATTTTCTTTTTGAGACAGGGTCTCTCTGAAGCCCTGGCTGTCCTGGAACTTCCTTTGTAGATAACACTGGCATCAAACTCACAGACTTTTGTCTGGCTTTGCCTTCTGAGTGCTGGATTAAAGGCCTATGCCCCCATGACTGGCTTACTTTTTTTTGAAGTACATTTCCTCTTGTAGACTAAGCTGACCTTGAGCTCACAGTGATCTTTCTACCTCTGCCCCCTGAGTGCTGGGATTAAAGGCGTGTGCCACCATACCTATCACATTTTATATCACATTTCATATTATATTTATATCACTGCAAGGCAACTCTGCAGTAAGTAGTGTCATTGCAATGTAACAGATTTGAGGACTGGGGAATGGTGTGCTAGAAGTGTGTAGCTGGTAAGCGCTGGAGCCACATGGAGAGCTCTCAGAACCATAGTGATGCATGATCTGTTCGTGGATGTTGTTTGTTCTCTTTAAAAAAATTTGTTCTTGCTGGGCAGTGGTGGTGTACGCCTTTAATCCCAGCACTCGGGAGGCAGAGGCAGGTGGATTGGAGGCCAGCCTGGTCTACAGAGTGAGTTCCAGGACAGCCAAGGCTACACAGAGAAACCCTATCTCGAAAAAAAAATTGTTCTTATTTTATATGTGTGTGTGTTTTGCCTACATGTGTGTATACACCACATGCCTACCCCTCATATGCCAGAGAGGGAGTCAGATCCCCTAGAAGTGAAGTTAAGGAAGGTTATGAGCTTATGAGCTGCCATGTGGGTGCTGGGAACCATCCCTGGGCCCTCTGTAAGAACAGCCAGCACTCTAAACCATGGGATCAGCTCTTCAGCCTTGGTGTTATTTGTTCTTAACTGGATGATTTTTTTTTTCTCTCTACAGGGGCATTGCATAGTGTTTGAAGACATTTTTGGTTGTCAATACTGATAGGGAGAATCCTACTAGCATCCCAGAGTGGGGACCAGGAGCCTGTTAGTTATCCTAGTTCACACAGGAAAATCCTTCCACCAGACACCTCAGCCCTGTATATCAGGGGTACTGACTGGGAGAACGGTCCTTGTGAGGCAGCGATCACTGGGAACAGAGACTATGAGGATTTGCTTGGGAAAGAAAGAAGTACTTCCCTGAAAGCTTCAGATCCAGTCCTAACTTAAAATCATCAGTTTTAGTTTTAGATTTTTTTTTAGATTTAGGTTTATAGCTCAGCAATAAACTCTTATCAGAATTCATAGCTTGACGCAAGAGAAGGTAATGGTAGGAGATAGAAGGTTGGCATTTATTCAGAGGGGCTCTTGTTCAGAGACCTTACATTTCTTTGTCTTTTCCTCATTAGGTTGTTTTTCAGGGGGTGTCCACTGGGTTTCTATTGGAAAACAAGACAAATCTGGGCTTCTCATGAAACTGCAGAATCTGTGCATGCGGCTGGACCAGGAAGAGAGTTTCTCTCAGAGGCTTCCACTTAATATTGAGGAGGCCAAAGACCGTCTCCGTGTTCTGATGCTGCGCAAACACCCAAGGTACGGATGGAGTTAGTGTACCAGACTTTGCTGACATCCCGAGAACATAGTCCTTTACCTAGAGCCACTGCTTTCCTGCTGTTCCTTTTGTAATTTAAAAAAGAAAGTGGCTACCACTTGGACTAAATTGCGTGTCCTTGCATCTTATTGATTGCATTGTTTCTTATGTGTCATTGTACAGTTTTGAGAATTACAATTTATAGTTGGAGAGTGGTCTTTGCTAGAAAATGCAAACTTCCTGCTTTGGATATACTGTTTCTATTGGATAAATACAGAACAAGAAAAAAAAAATCTAAGCAACTAGATAAAGACTGAGAACGGAAAGAAGGAAGGATTTCTTATTTTTGTGGGGTTGGGGATTGGAACATAAGATTTCATATGTGTTGGGCACATGTTCTACCACTGGGCCATATCCCTTGCAAAAAGGATTTTTATTTTAAAATCCATTATTATTATTTGTATTTGTATGTTTGTTTGTGTGTGTGTGTCTTTTTAGGCTGTGTATAGGTTAGAGGACAACTTTCAGGAGTTGATTCTTTCCCCATGGATTTTGGGACTTGAACTTAGGTCTGAGTCCCTCTGGCCTGAGATCTGTGTGCGGTATATGCATTTGTGTGCATATGTATCCATGTGTGCATCTGAGGAGGTCAAAGGCACTTGTTGGGTGTCTAGCTCTCTGCCTTATTACCATGATGCTGGGTTTCTTACAGAACTTATAGCTTGTAGTTTGTTTGACCAGGTTAGTGTCTAGTAGATCCTAGTGATCATATCCCTTCTGCGGGATCTCAGCTGCTGGAGCAATCCCACAAAACCCCGGTCTAGTTACTTTTCTGTTGCTGTGATAAAACTCTATGAGCAATGGGATTTGTAGAAGAGTGTTTTTTTTTGGGCTTACAGTTTCAGGAAGTTAGAGTCCATGATGACAGAGTAAAGGCATGGCAGTAGGAACGGCTGGGAATTTACCAAAAATAACGGGAGACAGAGGCACACTGGGATTTACAATTCGATACCTCACAGGTGGTCTCATATACCTCCTCCACAAGGCCACACCTCCTAATCCTTCACAAATAGTTCCACTAAGTATTCAGATATATGAGCCAATGGGTACCATTTTCATTTAAACCGCCTTACCCTATAACCTTTGTTATGGAGGTGCCCACAAGTTTCCTGAGTTTGATTATAGCTGAAGAAATTTGTACACACACTGCATTATTAATCCACATGGAACAGAATCAAGGTAGCCTACTTGGCTAGCACTGAAAAATACAGGAGGAAATCTTTTATTGTAAAAGTTGCTAGAGGCAACTGGTCTACCAGAGGCACAAATACCAATTTAGGGACACAAAAACTGTGAAAAAAGCATGGTAACATGATGCAACAGACATAGGAGAAAATGAAATTGACAAATTCCTGAAAATGAATTAAAGATAATGATTTTAAGGAAACTCAATGAGATAGGAGAGAATACAGAGTAAAATTAAGAAACTAAGAATAGGGCTGGTGAGATGGCTCAGCGGGTAAGAGCACTGACTGCTCTTCCGAAGGTCCTAGTTCAGATCCCAGCAACCACCTGGTGGCTCACAACCACCCGTAATGAGATCGATTCCCAGCAGCCACACATATGATGCCTCACAGCCATCTGTATAGCTACAATGTACTCATACACATAAAATAAATAAAATAAATCTTAAAAAAAAGAAATTAAGAATAAGTACATGATCTGAATAAGAAATTTAACAGATAGAAGATGATAGTGTTGAATTCACTGAAGTCAATAAAATGATTAAAAATAAACTTGAGGGGGCTGGAGAGAGGGCTTAGTTAAAGAGCACTTGTTGTTCTTCAGATGATCTGGGTTCAATTCTCAGCACCCACATGGCAGCTCACAACTGTCTGTAACTCCAGTTCCAGAGGATCCAACACCCTCACATAGACATACATGCAGGCAACACACTATCACATATGAAATAAAAATAAATTTTAAAAAATCTTTAAGAAAATGCAATTGAGAATCTGAGACTATATCAGAAAGAAGGATTTCTGAGCTTCAAGCTCAGCCTT
This sequence comes from Montemys delectorum, assembly GCA_019843815.1. Classification (NCBI taxonomy): domain Eukaryota; kingdom Metazoa; phylum Chordata; class Mammalia; order Rodentia; family Muridae; genus Montemys; species Montemys delectorum. The sequence continues at coordinate 42,415 of JADRCD010218843.1, forward strand.
TTGGAATAACTTAGCCAGGTCCAGGTGTTAAGATGTGCACATGTAATCCCAGGAGGCAGAGGAAGGGGAATGGGAGTTGCAGGATAGCCTAAGCTATATTGTGAGACTCTGTCTTAATGGCAAAGACAAATGTAAAACAGTCATGGAGTTTGGCCCAGTGGGTAAGAGAGCTTGGTGCCCAGTTTGACAACTTGAATTTGATCCCTTGGCCTCACATGGTAGAAGGAGAGAACTGACTTCTGTAAGTTGTCCTTTTACTTTTGTGTGCATAATCTGGCACAAATACCAACTTAGTCACATAAAATACATGAAAACATTTGGTATAACATCATGTTACCATGTCTTTTAGCAACAGACATAGGAGAAAAAAAAGTGACAAATTTCTGAAAACAAATTAAAGATAATGATTTTAAGGAAGCATACACATAACACATAATAGATAAATAAAAAATGTGCTAAGTGAGACAAAATAAATAAATAACTAAAAAAGACAAAACTGATTTCAAAAAGCAACATGAAGCCAGACACGATGGTGATGCCTTTAATCCCAGAACTTGGGAGGCAGAGGCAGGTGGGTCTCTACGAATTAGAGGCCAGCCTGGTATACACAGCAGGTTCCAGGGTACCCAAGAGTACATAGAGAGACCCTGTCTTAAAAACAAAAAGATAAAAAAAAAAAAAGAACTTTCCTAGAACCACTGTTTCTCAGAAATGAAAGACAAATTCTTTCCAAATGAACTGACTTAATTAGCACTACCAGACAGGCCCTACAAGACGGATCCTTTTTTTTTTTAAAGATTTATTTATTATTATAGATAAGTACACTGTAGCTGTCTTCACACATGCCAGAAGAGGGCATCAGATCTCATTACGGGTGGTTGTGAGCCACCATGTGGTTGCTGGGATTTGAACTCAGGACCTTTGGAAGAACAGTCCGTGCTCTTACCCACTGAGTCATCTCACCAGTCCCTACAAGACGGATTCTTAAGGCAATCCTGTACTAGATGGGAAAGGATAACTGTGGCCGGGCAGTGGTTGCGCACCCCTTTAATCCCAGCACTTGGGAGGCAGAGGCAGATTTCTGAGTTCGAGGCCCACCTGGTTGGTCTACAGAGTGAGTTCTAGGACAGCCAGGGCTACACAGAGAAACCCTATCTCAAAAAACAAAAACAAACAAAAAAAGAAAGGATAACTGTTACATGGAAGCATTTGAAAGCACACCACTCACTGGTAGAGCATCCACGGAAAGAAAATCAGCATAGCACAAAGGAGAAGAGCCCAGCTACAAACTCTTTGGTCTACAGTGGTGACCTGCCTCCAGGATATGCTGGTGCACTGGTGGTACGAGGCCCGTGGGTGTAGCCACCGTCTCACTGGATTTAAGGCCCACCCCCGAGGTTTCAAAAGCCCATGCCAGGGCAACTATATGGTTCTCTGCCTGCTGCCTGTGGATCAGGATGTAGAGCTCTCAGCTACTCTCCCAGTGCCATGCCTGTTTGCTTCCTGCCATAATGACAATGACAAAACTCTCTGAAACTGTAACCAAGCTTCTATTAGGAGCTCTTTTAGGCAACTCTTTTTTTTTTTTTTCCGAGACAGGGTTTTTCTGTATAGCCCTGGCTGTCCTGGAACTTACTCTGTAGACCAGGCTGGCCTCGAACTCAGAAATCCGCCTGCCTCTGCCTCCCAAGTGCTGGGATTAAAGGCCTGTGCCACCAACGCCTGGCTAGGCAACTCTTATAAAAGAAAGAATGGAATCTATCCCTGACATTGTTTAGATGACCAAGAACCTGAGACAGGGACCTAGGAGAAAATCCAATACTACTGTTCTGCTAAAAGAACATAGCAGTAAAATGACTCCTAATGACCTTCTGCAATACTCATAGATCAGTGTCTTGCTCAGCCATGATCAGAGAAGCTTCCTCCTGCAATAGATGGGAACAAAATCAGACTCACTGCAGAGACACTGTGCAGAGAGACCTTGGAACACTCAGTCCTAGATGGGATGCATCCATCACATCTCTCCCTGAAGGACTCGAGGACCTCTGTGGAAAAGGAAACAGAAAGATTGTAAGAGCCAGAGGGAATAATGAAGGATACCACAAACCAGGCCTTCTAGATACAGCAGGATTGCTGCACATAAGCACTCAGTGTTAGCGAGAGTGAGAGGATTAGTTTCTTCAGCGCTAGCCTGCCTTGGTGTGTCGCTGCTACACCAAATCCCTATACCAGTTTTCAGGCTTGGGAGAACTGTGAGCTTCCCTTGAGTCTGGAGATTGCCAGTCCTGCCCAGAGGGCTGTCTGGCTTACCTTGTGATTTGTTTCTTTTCCTGCCTAGGAAGCTGTTCTGGAATTTGGACTATTTCCTATTTTTTTCTCTCTGTGTTAGCCTTC
>JADRCD010218843.1:44818-87744 GCA_019843815.1 Montemys delectorum
GGCCTTTTTGAAAAATATTATTGTTTTTTATGTATTAGTATTTTGCTTGTATATGTGTATGTGAAACATGTGTATGCTTGGTGCTTGTCGAAGCTAAAAGAGGGAGGGCCTGGATTTCCCTGGAACTAGAATTACAGACTATTGTTAGCTGCCTTAAGAGTTCTGGGGCCAAACCTGATTCTCTGTAAGAGTGGCCAGTTCTTTGAATTGCTGAGTCATCTCTCCAGTCCTGTTTTATTTTATTTTATTTTATTTTCTAAGTTAAAATTAATTTTGTGTATGTATATGCATACATACTTTTATTTATGTATTTTTGAACAGTTGCCAACATTGAGTTCTGCCTTAGTTACTATCCTATTGCTGTGAAGAGATGCCATGGCCAAGCAGCTCCTATAAAAGAACCATTTTGGGCTGGAGAGAATGGCTCAGTGGTTAAGAGCACTGACTGCTCTTTCAAAGGTCCTGAGTTCAATTCCCAGCAACCACATGGTGGCTCACAACCACCCGTAATGAGATCTGATGCCCTCTTCTGGTGTGTCTGAAGGCAGCTACAGTGTACTTACATGTAATAATAAATAAAAATCTAAAAAAAAAAAAAAAGAACCATTTCATTGGAGGCTTGGTTACAGTTTCAGAGAGTTTGTCCATTGTCATTCCGGCAGAAAGCAAAATAGTGTGGCACTGAGGGAGTAGCTGAGAGCTTTATATCCTGATCCACAGTCAGCAGACAGTGAAGAAAACACTTGCCCTGGCATGGGCTTTTGAAATCTCAAAGTCCATTTGTGACACATCTCCTCCAACAAGGCCATACCTCCCAATTCTTTCCGGACAGTTCATCAACTGGAGACTAAACATGCAAATACTTGAGTCTAAGGGAGCCATTATTAATCAAACCACTATGGTTCTTCATTTTTCCTTTCTTTTTCTCTTGAAACTATAATCTCTCCTTTGCTACCTGACTCTTGTTCACGGAGATACATGGAAGAAACTTCTAGTCTGCCAGTTTACTCTTGTCTCAGGATATTTTTTAAAGGAAGTGTAAAGTATCATTAGTCTTTTTTTTTTTTTTTTTTTAACATAGGTCTCTGTTGATCTTGGATGATGTTTGGGATCCTTGGGTGTTAAAAGCTTTTGACAATCAGTGTCAGATTCTTCTTACAACCAGAGATAAGAGTGTTACAGATTCAGTAATGGGTAAGGAGTTTCAATTCACTTTTTAACACTATGGGAAAGTTATTAAACTAGAAGGCATTGTTTCATCCTGTACGTGTATGTATGTGATGTGACAAATTGCTTACTTTGTGCTATGATTTTGCTTCAGGTCCTAAGCATGTTGTCCCTGTGGAGAGTGGTTTAGGGAAAGAGAAAGGACTTGAGATCTTGTCTCTTTTTGTTAACATGAAGAAAGAAGATCTGCCGGTGGAGGCTCACAGTATTATAAAGGAATGCAAAGGTATGGCTGCCTGTGTATGGGGTGTTGTGGGAACGCTGACACTCTGGTATAAAGCAAGCTGATGACTATGGTAGCTTAGCACATGAGCACCAGAACCTGCTTTGTGGTATTTAATCAGGGTTAGGTACTTTGATACCTTAAGTGACTACACTTAGTGTTTATTAATTCTTCAAACAACTTACACCTACCCACCGTGTGTTAAAGGCTATGTTAATGAAAAGGTGAGACAAAGTTAAGACTTCTGCTGCCAAACAGTGGAAAATATTATGAACATCATTTTAAAATTACTTGCTTTGGACTTTTATAAAATTAAAGTCTCAGTTTGGTAAGTAAATGCTGTTATTCTCCAATATGTGTGAAATAAAGTTTTACTTGTTCTGAGGATGAGGGAAATAAGAACCACAATCTCAGCCTTAATTTCTCTGATTAAACTTTGACAGCACAGATGGCTCTGACACCATATGTGTAGATATATTTACCAGACAGCACGGGAATTATCAATTTTGCGTTGTTCACCAGCTGCATGTCCCCTTATTTAATTTTTAAATGGTTTACATGCAAAAAGTGAGCATGGCGCAGCTTGAAGGCTTGGTTGCCATGACAACCTCTCTCTGCCTCCGACGTCACATGTCAGTTGACAGGCTCAGGGTTGTTGTACCCATGCTTCTGACTCAGCAGCTAGAAACCCCTTCTCAAATTTGTTTAATTTGTTTGAGCAGTTTACAGGAATCAGGGAAACCATTTATTGTCTTATAAAGGATAACACAAAGATATAGACAAGAGGTATATTTATAAGTTTTCGGGAGGGAGGGGAGTGCTTCCGGCGCTGCCTTAGTGTGGCAGCCTTCAGAAGCTCTTCCATGTGTTTAGCCTCCGCATTCCCTCTGGACAGCCATGTAGCAAGGGGATTGGACAAGAAGATTAATGCAAGTAAACTGAGGCAGTGATATTGTAATGAGTATCTGTGAGTCAAAGCTGCCTTATTTCTCATGATGTTCTTAGAAGACAGACCTTGAAGTAAAGTAAACCCAGGGCCAACAAGTAAATGTTCTTAGGCCTTGGGTAACTTGCATTGAGAATTGTTTCCTGTGCTGGTGAGGTGGCTTATTTGGGTAAAGATGCTTGCTGCCAAGCCTGACAGCCTGAGTTTCATCCAAGTTTGCATGGAAGGGCAGAACTGACAAATTGTCCTCTGCCCTCACACACTCACACCCCCACACCCCACTCACCCCTACCCTCCCGCCCCACCCCACCCCCACTTGGAGTAGGTAGGGAGAGAGAAATTTATAGCAATGAAATAAAATTGTTTAGTTGTGATTTTAAACTTAGATGGTATTAACATAAACACCTTTCCTCCCAGGTTCTCCTCTTGTCGTGTCTTTAATTGGTGCACTTTTACGTGATTTTCCCAATCGCTGGGCATACTACCTCAGACAGCTTCAGAATAAGCAGTTTAAGAGAATAAGGAAATCTTCATCTTATGATTATGAGGCTCTGGATGAAGCCATGTCTATAAGCGTTGAAATGCTCAGAGAAGACATGAAAGACTATTACACAGATCTTTCCATCCTTCAGAAGGATGTCAAGGTACCGACAAAGGTAATGGACTGACCAGTACTCCTTATCACTGGTGTTTATGGCATGTGAACTTTGATAATTGGACTGAGGTGAGAGGTGAGGTACCAAAGTCACTCTGCTGTTAGTCTCCAAAAAGGCTCAGTGTTGAGCTTGTGATTTTCTTCTCAGTGGTTCTAGGGAAGTTAGAGAAGCATCCAGTTTCTCTCTTTACCTTGAGAACTCATTGAACCTCTGAAGCCACAGAGACATCCTTGAAGTAGCTTTTATTGATCAGAATACTTTGTCTCCCATACTTACTGCTCATTGTACTTTTATGGTCTGCTAAATGCTTAAAATGGTTCCTAGGTATTATGCGTTCTCTGGGACTTGGAAACTGAAGAAGTTGAAGACATCCTGCAGGAGTTCATTAACAAGTCTCTCTTATTCTGTAATCGGAATGGAAAGTCATTTTGTTACTACTTACATGATCTTCAAGTAGATTTTCTTACAGAGAAGAATCGAAGTCAGCTTCAGGTACTTAAATGTCACATGTGCTTTTACTTTGGATTTTGAAACAGTTTTAGACTTGTTTTATAGAGATATACAAACTGTACTGTAGACTTTCTCTGTGTAAACCTTTGCCTTGTTTCCCTTATTGCTAACATCTACTATAATACAGTTGTCAAAATTAGAAAATTACCATTGGTGTCCTATTATTAGCTAAGAGTTCACAAGTTTATTTGGATTTTACCAACGTCTCTACCAATGTTCTTTCAATGGTCCAGATCTAATTCAGGATCCCATGAGGCATCTGATAATGGCAGCATCAGATTTCTCTAATTGTCATCTCCCTGATGTCCTCAAATTTGTGAAAATTCCTCAGTGCTTGTCTTTAATGGGAATTAAACCTAAGGCCTTAAGCATATCAGGCAAGTGCTTTACCCTAAACTCTATCTCCAGCCCAACCGTGGTAGTTTTGAAGAGCACTAACCAGTTAGTTTAAACACTGTTCCCTAATTTGGCTTTGTCTGATGTCTTCTCCTGAATGGCTTGAGGTCGTGCCTATTTGGCAGGGGCTGGAGAGATGGCTCAGTGGTTAAAAACACTTGCTGCTCTTCCAGAGAGCACCCATGTTAGGCAGCTCACAACTGCCTGTAATTCCAGTTTCAGAGGATCTGACAGTCTCTTCTGGCCCCTTTGGGTACTGCATTCTACATGCACTAATACACACACACACACACACACACACACACACACACACACACACACACTTATGTTTTAAAGAACTATAGAAAAGTGATGCTGTGCCTTTATGACACCCTATCAGGGAGTGAGGTTGATTTATCTCACAGGTAATGGAGATATTATTTGGTTAAAGGGGTACTTACATGATCTCTCCACTGTAAAACTACTCACTCTCCCTTTTGTAACCAGCTGGTGGGGGAGATTTTCATCATAGCTTTGGAAGTGGGAGATACTCTGCTGCTCAGGTTATCATACTATTTGTGCCCTCTGACGTGTTTGATGTGGGTTTCAGGATCTGCACAGGAAGATGGTCACTCAGTTTCAGAGGTATTACCAGCCACATACACTCTCCCCAGACCAGGAGGACTGCATGTATTGGTACAACTTCCTAGCGTATCACATGGCCAGTGCCAATATGCACAAAGTAAGATGGCACATTTGAAAATTCTTTTATTTGATTTTCCTGTTTCTATATATTGTAAATTATTTCCCCTCTTTGGGTTTATTTATTTATTTTTCTTAAAGGTTTTATTTATTTCTATTTTATGTGTATGAATGTTGTGGTTGCAAGTATGTATGTGTACCAGGTGTGTGCTGTACTCAGGGAGGCCAGAAGAGTCATCAGGCCCCTGGAACTGGGGTTACAAATGGTTGTAAGCTGCTTGATGTGGATACTGGGAAGAGAACCTGGGTCCTGTGTGAGAACAGCAAGTGCTACTAACCATTAATGCTATCAACATCTCTCTATCTGTCCCTTGAATTATTTCTTAAATTTTATTTTCTACTTTACTAGATATTTAAGTTTTTACATAGTTAAATGTTTTGGTATGCTTTATCCTATTAGAATTTGAAAATTTTCATTTGTTACATGTACGTATTTATTTTGTGTTTCTATGTGTGGGTGTAGGCATGGCAGCTTGTGGGAGTTTGTCCTCTTTTTCCACTGTGTGTGTTCTAAGGATTGAATTTAGGATGGCAGGTTTGCTGGCAAGCACTTTTACCCTCTGACTTATCTTGCCAGCCATTGAAGTCTTTCTTTTCTTTCTTTGTTTAGTTCTTTGAGGCAGGGTTTCTCTGTGTAGTCCTGGCTGTCCTAGAACTCACTCTATAGACCTGGCTAACCTTGAACTCAGTGTCTTTAGAGTGCCAGGATTTAAGGCATGGCTACTACTGCCCAGCTATAGCCAGTCTTCTTATTCCTTTATTCTCAGCAAGCCAACAGAAGGGTGGTAAATCTTGCACTTTGATTACTTGTAAAATTTTGATTATTGGCTGTACATACCTTTATTTGTGAATTGTGCCTATTCTTTTCTGGCTTTGAATTTGTGTTTCTTTTGCCTCAGCCTCACAAGTGCTAAGGATCCAGGTGAATGCCACCACATCTGAGGCCTCTCAGCTCTTATCTTGTCTTTTTCCTTGTTGGCATTTATCTTCCTTATGCTTCAATTCTATTATGATTTTCAATAAAGGATCACATTAAACCCTACTCTATTATATGTTATAGTAATATTCATATATTTTTAAAAGTTTTGGATATGTTGCTTTGTAATGTATAGAATATTTGGATTTTTATCTAGTTAAATGTGTATGTGTTTGTATGTTTGTGTATGTAAGTGTGATTGCACATGTGAGCACATGCACATGTTTTGTTTTGTGTCGTGGTTGCAAAGATTTCTTTTACCTAATCTCTTATATTTGTAAAAAAAATTTTTGTTTTATATTTGAATCCTTTATATAACTGAAGTTTTACTTTGAGTTAAGATGTGGGCCCCATTTTATATTTATTTTGAATTATGTGTTTATTTTACTACCTTTCCTCTGGTCTTAACTTTTAGATATCCGCAAAATGATTCTCAAAAGTGTTAGGATAATGGTGTTCTAGTTGAAATTTTTGATTTTTGTTTTTTACACGCTCCCATCTTACTATTTTTCTTTATTTTTAAGGAACTTTGTGCTTTAATGTTTTCCCTGGACTGGATTAAAGCAAAAACAGAACTTGTTGGCCCTGCCCATCTGATTCATGAGTTCGTGGCATATAGGCATATATTGGATGAAAAGGTATCTATCACTGTTAAAGCTGTGACCTTTGATTTTAGTTAATTGCTTCCTGGCCCACGGAGAACATACATAGGATTGATGTTTGAAAATTGGGGAAGAATGGTTCTCAGTGGTTTCTTCTGTATGTGCTGAGAAATGTGGTTGATAATGAGATGTTTTTATTTGTTTTTTTTTGGTTTTTGAGATAGGGTCTAACTATGTACTTCTGGTTGTCCTGGAACTTACTATGTAGACCAGGCTGGTCTCGAACTCACAGGGATCTATCTGCCTACCTCTGCCTTGCAAGTGCTGGGATTAAAGGTATGAGCCACCACACCTAGTGATAATGAGATTTTTAATCTGAGTCTAGAAGTCAGTAGAGGATCACTGTCTTTTCTTTGTCTGTCTGTCAGTCTACCTACATCCATCCATCCATCCATCCATCCATCCATCCATCCATCCATCCAGTATTTCTTTTTATTCTGCTTTCTCTTGAAGTCTCCTCTGTTAATGAAATTAATCTAAAATTTTTCAATTTAGCCTCAGGCAGATTCATAGGACATGGCCATAACCCAGTTGCTTATATTGTTCCACTCTGAAACCTCTTGAGTTGGGCCTACGTAGTCCTCACTGCTCTCTGTACTGTGTCTTCCAAGGTCCTACTAAGATGGCCTGTTAAGCCCCACTTATACACTAGGCTACTTTTCTAGTCTGAAGTCCTAATGTCTTCCATGTTTCTCCAACAACAACAAAACAAACAAATACCCCCCCCCCCAAAAAAAAAAAAAAAAAAACCCAACCAAACAAACCACAAAACCAGTATGGGCAGGCATATTCAGCAGTACCTCAGTCCTGACCAACTTCTGTCTTAGGTACTTTTCTATTGTTGAAACACCAAGGCTATCTTAGTCAGGGTTTCTATTCCTGCACAAACATCATGACCGAGAAGCAAGTTGGGGAGGAAAGGGTTCATTTAGCTTACACGTCCACATTGCTGTTTATCACAAAGGAAGTCAAGACTGGAACTCAAGCAGGTCAGGAAGCAGGAACTGAGGCAGAGGCCATGGAGGGATGTTCCTTACTAGCTTACTTCTCCTGGCTTGCTCAGCCTGCTCTTATAGAATCCAAGACTTCCAGCCCAGGGATGGCACCACCCACAAGGAGCCCTCCCGCCTTGATCACTAATTGAGAAAATGCCCCACAGCTGGATCTCATGGAGGCATTTCCCCAACTGAAGCTCCCTTCTCTGTGATAACTGCAGCCTGTGTCAAGTTGACACACAAAATCAGCCAGTACAAAGGCAACTTATAAAATAAAGCATTTACCTGCGTTTTTTTTTTAAAGACAGGGGTTTCTCTATGTAGCCCCTGCTGTCTTGGAACTCACTCTGTAGATCAGGCTGGCCTCGAACTCAGAAATCCGCCTGCCTCTGCCTCTGCCTCCCAAGTGCTGGGACTAAAGGCGTACGCCACCACCACCCTTGCCTGCAGTTTTAGAGTATGTATCCATGACCATCATGGTAGGGAGCATGGTAACATATAAGCAGGCTTTGGCACTGAAGCAGTAGCTGTGAGCTTGCATGTTGAGACAACAGCTGGGAGGGAGGGAAGGAGGGAGGGAGGGAGAGAGAGAGAGAGAGAGAGAGAGAGAGAGAGAGAGAGAGAGAGAGAGAGAGAGAGAGAGAACTAACAAGAACACTGTATTTATTACCCAGGGGCTGCTGTTATATTTTAGTCTATGTAGGCTTCATTTAAGTTTTAAATGCTAAGATCACAGAAACAAAGAGATACTAGGTTTTGCTCTGGCTCTGTGTCTAACAGATTTCAGTTTATTCTTAGGACTGTGCAGTCTGTGAGAATTTTCAAGAGTTTTTATCTTTAAATGGACACCTTCTTGGACGACAGCCATTTCCTAATATTGTACAGCTGGGCCTCTGTGAACCAGAGACTTCCCAAGTTTATCAACAAGCAAAGCTGCAGGCCAAGCAGGAGGTGGATACTGGGCACCTTTACCTGGAATGGATGTGAGTTTCCAGAGAGACCAGAGGGACTCTGTTATTAACTGTTCTTTTCCAGGTGGTCAATAAACTCACTTTGTGAGATTTAACTACTTTAGAAACTTAATAAGTATTCCTACTGTGTTAGTTAGGGTTTTAATGCTGTGAACAGATACCATGACCAAGGCGACTCTGATAAGGACAACATTTAATTGGGGCTGGCTTACTGGTTCTGAGGTTCAGTCCATTATCATCAAGGTGGAAGCATGGCAGCATCCAGGCAGGCATGGTGCAAGGGGAGCTGAGAGTTCTGTATCTTTATCTGAAGGGAAACAGGAGAAGACTGGTTTCCAGGCAGCTAGGAGGAGGGTCTCTCAAAGCCCACCCTTACAGTGCCACACTTCCTCCAACAAGGCCAGACCTCCTAATAGTGCCACTCCTTGGGCCAAGCATATTCAAACCACACCTACTCAGTAGAAAAAAGAGAAGTAAGCATAGGAGAAAATAATTATATCATCCATAGAAACAAACAGATAGATCATCCTTAATATTAGTATCAAAATCTCCTATTACCTGGCGTGGTAGTGATGACCATAGACTTTGGAGCCATATACATAGATTTGAGTCCCCATACTAAAACTTAGACCTTTTATGATTTTTTTTAACATATTATACTTTACTTTGTTATGTGTGAAATGGAAATAATAATTTTTTGAGCTAAATACTACCTTTGTGAAAACTTAAATGAGATAATATCTATAAAGTCACCTTTACTTTGCTTTGCCATAGAGATTTCATTTAATGCCACTGAATTTTAATTCTTGTATGTCTTTTTTAAAAGCATTTTTACAGTCTTTTTCTTCTTTTCATATTTATATGTGTATGATGTGCACCTCTGTATGTGTGCATGTTTGTAAGTATGTGTGCAGTGTACATGTATGTGTAGGTGTATGGGTATGGAAGCCCCATGGAGTCTTCCATGATAGCTCTTCTTTCATATTCTCTGAGGCAGAATCTCTCAGTCAAAGCAAGGGCTCCCTAATATTGCTGATCTTGCTAACCAGCTTGCGGTGAAGAATATCCTGTGTGTCTGTGCATTCTGAGACTAGAATTGTAGGTGTGCAGTGTGCATGCATGTTTGGGCATGATGATGTGGAAGCCCTAGGAAGCTATGCCCACTTAACATGTAGATGGGCTCTGGGGATCCAAACTCCTGTCATCTTGCTGCTGAGGTGTTTCCCCAGCCTGATTCTTCATATTCTTTAAAAGATGTGTTACTTATTTTGTTTATGTGTAGTGTGTGTCTGATTAAGTTAATGTGTATCCATGCATGTAGGTGCCTGGACAGGTAAGAGAGCATTGGCTCTTTTAGAACTGGACTAACAGGTGGTTGTAAGCCATCTGATTTGAGTGCGAGAATCAAACCTGAGTCCTCTGTAAGAGCAATAAGTGCTCTTGACTGCTAACACAGTCCCAATTCTTCCATATCTTAAAGAAAGGCTGTTCAGTGGCAGGAGAGATTGCTCATGTTTGAAAATCACTGTTGTTCATTTACCCAGTATATGGTATGCTTGTGTATGTATGTTTTTGGATGTGGGTAGATAGGCAACAACACACTTGTGGCATCAGAGAACAGTTTGCAGAAATCGGTTCCTTCTTCTGCTGTGAGAGTCCTAGGGATTGAATTCAGGTTGTCCTCAGGCTTGGCTGGTGAGCCAGCATGCCAGCTCATAACATGTTTGTTGATTAAAACAACAACAAAGTAAAGAGTTAAAGCGATGACTCTTACTGGTTTTACAGAGGTCCAGGTTCAATTTCTAGTAGGTGGCTTACAATCCCCCAATGACTTCAAAGCTTCAGGGGGCTTTGATTGATGTCTTTGACCTTCATGGGCAGTGCACTTACATGCACATACCCACCTATAGACTCACACATAATTACATTTTTTTTAGTTAAAAGATTGAGAGATATAAAATGAAAATTCATACTTCCTATCCCCCCTTTCCTAGACTCAACCATCTTTTAACATTTTCTTCAGAAGGGAAGTTTTACTTCCATTAAGGCAGCATGGACGTTCGCTTCCGCTGAGGGTAGCAGCCTTTCTAACTTGTGGACACTCCATTAGATCTGTTAGTGCTCTAGAATATTCTTTGTTTTTTCTCTTACCACCTCTCAGCCTTTTTTGTGTTCATCGTTTTACTCAGTTCTCTTCTGTATTAGTTTATCTGCTCTGTATTACACAATAGTTTGGGGATTAGAATAAGATTCTTGCCCTTCATTGCCTAGGCCTGATTTCCTGCTCTCAGGTATAGTTGTGTATCATTAGGGAAATTTTACTCAACTTCTCTTGCCTAATTATACTAATTCATAACATGCTCATAGCATAGCAGGAAGTTTGAATAGATTCCTATTTAGTTAGTGACTAAATGAAATCCTTTTCAAACGTGTGTTGGTATTGTTTGTGGATGCACATTTGGATGTGTGTATGTTGTTTGCATTTGAGGTTTTCCTTCATCTCTCCACCTTACCCATTACTCTTAGTTGAAGTCAGAGCTGGTTAGTAGTGTTAGGCTGGCTAGCCAGCTAGCTCTAAGGAAACCCCTACTTCCATTTTGCCTCCCGAGTGCAGGAATTATAGGCAGGCTGCCACTCAAAGTTGGCAAGTTATGTGTGTTCTGGGAACTATGGTCCTCATGCTTTTATGGTAAGCACTTCAACAACAGGGCCCTGTCTCAAGCTCTTAAATGGATCCTCAACACTTGATCTGATCAAATGGACAGATTCAGTTCTTTCTCCCTCAGGAGGTACTGAGACGTTAAATTGTTACTGTTTTGCTGCCTTTTCTCCCATTGCACCAGCTACATTCCAGCCTGTGACACTCTGTCATCGAATGGTTAGTCAGCCATTGCTTTGCTTTTCCTTACCTAGCTTGGACCAGACCATTAAAGAATGATTTATATCAGTGCTAGACCCCTTCCCTTTTAGATGTACAAAAGTATGTTGGCATCAGCTTAGATTTGAGTTTAAATTTCAAAGCAGTAGTTTGTTCACCTGTCTATTTGTTATCTTTCTCTCTGTGAGGATCAATGTCTTAACTTTGAGGAATTGGAGTAGATGATCAAAGGAGAGGCAGGTTTATTTGTCTTGTTTTAAAGACACAGCCCCTCTAGCTGTCCAGGCTAGGCTTGAACATTGGATCCTTCTACTTTAACTTCCCAGCTATCTGGGATCATAGGTGTGTGCCACTGCATTTAGATGTAATGTAGCCCTCTTAACTTTGCAAGCAACACATATGTCCTTATGTGTTGTCATAGTTTGAATTCTTGTGTGGTGCCTACTTATCGCTTCCAGTGAAGTGTAGTTGTTTCTATGCAGGCTTCTAGTCTGGCTTTTCTCCAATACTTGGTCCTGTTTTTATTGCACATACACTCTTTACCCTTGAACCTGTGGGAAATTATTGTAGGAATTTATAATCCTAACAAGCCCATAGAAAAACACACCATCCAGGTATTTAATTAACAAGCCATAAACCTAGACTGGGCAGAGCTAGGGCTATCCTAACTTATTCTCCAGCTATAAGGTCTCTTGTTACTTGCTGTTTTTCCTGGCTATGCGATTCTGGTCCATGGCAGCTTCTTCCTTTTCCATCTTCCTCTCCTCCCTCTCTCTCCACCTTCAATGCCCTTACTTGAACCTCCAGTCCCACTGTCTCCCTCTCCTGTCCAGCCACAGGCTCTAGCCTTTTATTGGCCAGTTAAATTGGGGAGAAAGTTCACATGACACCACTTGAGTAACACGAGGATCTCAGGTGCAACCACACCTTGAGGAGCAGTATTTAGCATTAGAATAAAAGCAACATCAAACCAGCCCACTACAGGCAAAAATATAATATCCCTACTAGTGGCATAGTCATTCTGTAGAATTACTATAGGAGGGAGATGACATTGTTTCATCTGTTCCTATCTCTCATCCCCAACCCCCATTCTGAGTAGAGTTAGAAGAGAACATTTTCAAAGTATATCATATAGTGGTAGGTGCAGTGTCAAACATAGTGTGAGCTCTATTTTGCCATGGTCTCTTTAATTTTAAAATTGTGTTTTTATTTTTATTTTATTTATGTTTTAAAAAGATTTATTTATTTTTATTTGTACAATTATACCGTAGCTATCTTCAGACACACCAGAAGAGGGCATCAGATCCCATTACAGATGGTTGTGAGCCACCTTGTGGTTGCTGGGAATTCAAGTCAGGACTTTTAACTGCTGAGCCATCGCTCTAGCCCTAAAATTGTGTTTTAAAAAAGATATGCTTACATATATTATATTAATGTGTATAAAAAAATAGAGGGCTAGAGAGATGGCTCAGTGGCTAAGAGCACTTGCTTCAGAGGACCTGGCTTAGTTCCTAGCACACACACAGTGACTCACAACCATCTGTAACTCCAGTTTCAGGGGATAGCATGCCATTTTTTGATGTTTGTGGCCACTGCATGACATGGTGTCATATTTACGTGCAGACAAAACACATAAAAATATAGTATTAGAGAAACTAGAAAGTAGCATATGTTTGATTAAGTATATTTCTCTTAACTCAGTGACATTTGTCACACATGCCAGGTGGCTTGATATATAAGATACTCTTTCTCTTAAATGTCACTTTTGTTAAATTACTTTTTTTAGGTGTTCTGTACTGTCATTTGCATGTTAGTAGTTCAATAGTTTCGTATTTGGGAGACATATAATCATGTTAAAAGACACTTATTATTTGAAAGAAAATGCTACTTTTATCCTTAGTCATTGAGTTTCTCTTCATCTTTCACTTGTATTTAGAAACAAGAAAACGATCAAGAATCTGTCCCGCTTAGTCGTTCGTCCCCATACGGATGCTGTTTACCATGCATGTTTTTCTCAGGATGGTCAGAGAATAGCCTCTTGTGGAGCTGATAAAACCTTACAGGTAAGGTATATCTCTTGGAAAATACTGGAAGAGGCACATAGTCTATTTGTGCAAATTAGAATATATTTAAGTACTAGAATTTAGGAAAATGATAGTTTAGAAGTAAAGAAATGTAAACTCTTGCACATTGTAGATACTTCTTTAAAGACGTAGCTGTTTTCAGTAGTTCCAAACTTGCCAGGGACACCGAGGCGCCCTTTGCCTTGGCACTTACTGTCTAACCATTTGCCACTTTTGGGTAAAGAGAAAATGTCAGTAATTAACAGACATGCAGACTCCATCAGCAAATAGGAGAAACATTGCTGCTGCTGAAAAAAACATTGGTTAAATGAATTGTCAGAAGCCGAGAGATTTCTGACTGTATATGGGAATTGGATAGATTGGTTCCAAAGCTATGTTCATTCTCACTGTGGTTTTGGGAGGTGTGGAGAGTGCTTTTTCTGTATACTTTTTTCTTTAATTTTTTTTAAGATTTATTTTTATTTATTTTATGTGTATGAGTACACACTCATACTGTACAGATGGCCATGAGCCACCATGTGTGTGGCTGCTGAGAATTGAACTCAGGACCTCTGCCGGCCCTGTTCTCTCTGGTGTAATTCACTGTAGCTGTCTTCAGACAGCACCAGAAGAGGGCATCAGATTTCATTACGAGTGGTTGTGAGCCACCATGTGGTTGCTGGGATTTGAACTCAAGACCTTCAGAAGAGCAGTGAGTGCCATTACCCGCTGAGCCATCTCACCAGCCCTTCCATATACTTTTATATTTAGGATATTTGAATCTTTCCAAGATCATAATTGTTTATTTATTTCTATAGTACTTGAGTACTAATTATGTTAACCTTGGCCTTAATTCCCCAAGTAGTGCTAGGGATTGAACTCAGGGGCTTGTGCATGTTGGGTAAGCACGCAACCCCTGAACTATATCTGTAGCCTTAATTTGGGGTTTTTGAGCCCCTAAAGAAAGTATATTTGGTTGTTTAGAATTTGTCAATATAATCCCAAGAAATGAAACTGTATTTCACCACTTCTTTTTAGTGAGACTTAGCAACACTTAACAATGGATACTTCTCTGTTTATGCTTACATAAACACTTAGGAATCCTGACAAATTCTGATTTTTAAGTCATTTTGCTAAATTTCATTTTTGTTTTGAAAATAACAGTGACTTAGAACTTTCAGAGATGTATTTTCATAAACGATGTCCTATAGATAAGCGGTTGACAGTAAGAAAGATTTTGCTGTTCTTATGCAGGTGTTCAAAGCCGAGACAGGAGAGAAACTTCTTGACATCAAAGCTCACGAAGATGAGGTGCTTTGCTGTGCATTCTCCTCAGATGACAGTTACATAGCAACCTGCTCAGTGGATAAGAAAGTTAAGGTATGGTGTGGAGCAGTGGCTCAGTGCTTAAAGGCACTTACTGCTCTTACGGAGCACCCATATGGCTGCTCACAGCCCCTATACTTCCAATTCCAGGGGATCAGACACATACTTCTGACCTCTGTCAACACTGAATGTTCCTCCTGCACATATATACATTCAGGCAAAATACTCACTGAGAAAATACATTGAGAAAAAATTAAGGTAGGGAAACAATTATTTTTGAGTTGAAATCACAACAGTTCTTTTCTATAAGAGGTAGGAGTGAGTGGGGTTAAAGGACCCTTACCTGATGATCTACTGACTTGGTTCATTATTGCTGGGGATAGCATACCATGACAGAGACTGCCTGCAGCCACTTGGGATGGAGACATCTCAGTAGTCTGCAGCAGCTCTTTGTAAAAAATGGTTATTCCCATTTCTCCTAACCTTAGCCTTGGACAACGGCCATATAGATTTCATTTGTGCGTGACTGCTTTTGATTTGGCCTTGGTGTGCATAGTTATTCTACTATATCTGACTTTCCTACTCCCTTCTGCTCTGGTGAATTCTGTGAAACTAGATGTTCCTTGATGTAATGATTCTTAATTAGAATTGAGGCATAGGGGCACAGCACAGCACAGTCCTAATGGTCCAGGTACATGATGTGCTCTCATCTTGGAAACAATGTAATAACGGCACATTGGTAGTTCTGGATTAATGTTTGACTTACAAAGGAAGTTTAGAAATAAATTAAGAAATGAAGCAGAGCCAACATTGGGACCCCAAGAAAGGAAAAAGCTATTGAAGTTATGAAATGAGTTTTGCACAACATTTGAGAGTAGTTCCTGGTCTCCTTTGGGTATGTATGTATAAGAAAGTATAGAATGCAGGCCAGGTGGTGGTGGCGCATGCCTTTAATTCCAGCACTTGGGAGGCAGAGGCAGGCGGATTTCTGAGTTCGAGGCCAGCCTGGTCTACAGAGTGAGTACCAGGACACAGCCAGGGCTATACAGAGAAACCCTTGTCTCGAAAAACCAAAAAAAAAAAAAAAAAAGAATGCATAAATTTAACTTTTTTTTTGTTTTGTTTTTTTGAGATAGGGTTTCTCTGTATAGCCCTGGCTGTCCTGGAATTCACTTTGTAGACCAGGCTGGCCTTGAACTCAGAAGTCCACCTACCTCTGCCTTCCTCTGCCTCCCAAGTGCTGGGATTAAAGACGTGCGCCACCACTGCCCAGCCAAATGTCTTTTTTTCTACCTGCTTTTGGAATAACAATAAAAGACTGGGGCAAGTTAAAGGCTGGGGAAGTGTGAAGGGAGAGTGTGTGGAGAGTATGTGTATGTGTGTGTGTGAGTGAAAGAAGAGAGAATGTGAGGAGAGAGTGTGTGTGCATGTGTATGTGAGATGTGTATGGAGTGTGTGTGAGAGTGAAAGAGGAATGCATAGAGGTGTGTAGGAGTGTGGAAGTTCAAAAAAAGAAAAACGCAAGGACAAAAGCAGAGCGCACAGGAGAATGCACACTGAGTACAGCCTCAAGCTTTGAGCAAACAGAGCCAGAGAAAGAGAAAGAGAGGGACAGAGACAGAGAGAGACAGAAAGAGCAACCTCAAGCCTTGAAAAATTTGCCCGTCAGCTTGTGCCCGAAAAGTTGTCTGTGTGTGCATTTATTATGCTCCTTCCAGATATCCCTGCTTCCGGTTGAGAACTCCGATCCTGTGTTGAGGCTGGACCCCACCACGTTAGAAATGAACACTGTCTGGAAATTTTATTTCTTTCTATTATTATTATTATTATTATTATTATTATTATTATATTATTATTATTATTATTGTTATTATTTTATAAAAGGTTTATTTTTGTTTAGTCATATGTACGTGTCTGTTTATGTGTATATGCAAATGTAAATGCAGTGCCTGCAGAATCCAGAAAAGAGTGTTGGGTCCCGTGGAGCTGAAGTTACTAGACATTTATCAGCTTCCTAAATCAGGTGCCGGGAGCTGAACTGTGTCTTCTGGAGGAGCACTATAGACGCTTAACCTTTAAGCCCAAGTCTGTCCATCCATCCGTCCGTCCGTCCTTCCTTCTCTCTCTTTCTTTCTTATTATTTAAAGAGTATTTCCCCCTTTTTTAAAAATAGATTTATTCGGCTGGGCGTGGTGGCGCACGCCTTTAGTCCCAGCACTTGGGAGGCAGAGGCAGGCAGATTTCTGAGTTCGAGGCCAGCCTGGTCTACAGAGTGAATTCCAGGACAGCCAGGGCTACACAGAGAAACCCTTTCTCGAAAAACCAAAAAAAAAAGATTTATTCCTGATTACGGTTTCCCTTTCTCTAGTCCACTCAGTTCCTTCTCTTCTCTTCCATCCGGATCCATTGTTTTTCTGTCTCTCATTATAAAAGAACAGGCTTCTAAGAGATAACAACAAAACATAACAAAATAATAAGATAAAACAAAACCCACCACTTTGAAGTTGGACAAGGCAAACCAACAGAAGGAAAAGAGCCCCAAGAGCAGGCACAAGAATCAGAGACCTACTTGTTTACACAGTCAGGAGTCCCATAGAAACACTAAACTGAAAGCTGTAATATTTACACAGAGGACCTGGTGCAGACCCATGTAGGCCCTGTGCTTACTGCTTTAGTCTCTGTGAGTTCATAGGAGGTTTGTTCAATTGATTTGGAGGGCCCTTTTCTCTTGGTGTCTGCCATCCCCCCTGGTAGTAGTGTTTCTTTTACAACTTGGATACCCTTGTCTTTGGAGCATAGATGTTAAGAATTGAATTTTTGTGTGTGTGCATTTTTCCCTTGATGAGTAGATAGTGTCCTTCCCTATTTCTTTCTTTCTTTCTTTCTTTCTCTTTTCTTTCTTTCTTTCTTTCTTTTTTTCTTTCTTTCTTTTTTTCTTTCTTTCTTTCTTTCTTTCTTCCTTTCTTTCTTTCAGATTTTATTTGTTATATGTAATTATGCTGTAGTTGTTTTCAGACACCCCAGAAGAGGGCATCAAATCTTATTACAGATGGTTGTGAGCCACCATGTGGTTGCTGGCATTTGAACTCAGAACCTTCAGAAGAACATTCTGTGCTCTTAACCACTGAGCCATCTCTCTAGCCCTCCCTATTTCTTCAGATCAGTCTTGGTTTGAAGTCTATTTTGTTAGCTATTAAAATGTCTACCCAGCTTGCTTTATAGGTCCATTTACTTGGAATATCTTTTTCCCTTTTATTCCTTTACCCTGAGGTCATGTTTCTCCTGGATGCTGAGATATGTTTCTTGGATGCAGCAGAAAGATGAATCCTGTTTTCACATGCATTCTTTTAGTCTGTGTCTTTTTATTGGGGAAATTGGGACTACTGATAATGATATCTGCCAGTGGAGGTGGTGGTGGGGGTGCAGCCCAGCAGGGGTCTTCTTTCTCGTTGGCTCTTCTTGAGGCAGTGGAAGGGGAAGAACATCATCGGAGAGTAAGGCTTGGTTGAGATACAGGGATAAGACTTTGTCTGATGAGATATTTAGGGTTGCTGTATAATAATAAAAAGTTTACTTATCTAAGTCTAAGTTACCTTGCTATTGTAGCTGACCTGCTTTCTGTGATCCTCTGAGGCCAGAAACTGCAGTTTCTGGCACTAAGCACCTCTGCCTAAAAACAGCATGGGATTAAGTAAATAGCCTCTGGACTATCTCAGCAAGAACTGCATGGCCCTAACTTTAGACCTGCTAGTCGGAAGTTGCAGGAAGAAAAAGGGACACTTTGAAATGATTATAGCGTTTATTACTAAATTGTAAAAAGTTTCCTATGAAAGCTATCTAAGGGGAAAAGCAGAAAGATCCTAAGTGAGGAAAGGAAAAAATTCTTCTTTATCTCTTTCTCATCTCTTTGTCCTCAGCACTTCTACATCTTTCAGAATACATGATCACATGTAAAAAAGTTCATCACAGGTTCACACACAAAATCAAATCATAAATTGAAATAGAAGTTTACAACAGAGAATGTTTACATGCATATCCATTAGGAGTAATTATCTGGCTAAACATTCATCACCTGTCTCAGCTCCCCTGGTTCACTGAAGGTTTAAAACCATAACTAAGTTATTAGTGAAATTTTGTGTAGATAAACCCAGTCAATATTTTATCTTTTGTCTTAGGACATGTATTAAATCATTAGTTCCCTTTTTATGACCTTTGGTTAATAGCTTTACAACTTCTTGGAGTTTGCTCTGAGTAGGAGAAAGTCTGGTTACTATCTAAGAGCAATGGGAGACTGGCAGAGTTCTCATTGCAGTCCTGACTATCAGAAAAGGACCTAGCAGCAGTCCCACTATAGAAGAGCTTAATAATCATTGATATAATTTTAGGAATTCTTAGAGGATCATCATTAAGAGTTAAGAAGTCGTCTATTTGTCTGTATAGCATCACAGGACAATACATCTTCGTGGATCTGCAGAAATATGCTCCAAAGGGTGTGCTGTTACTTAGTGATTGTTATATATGTTTAATAATAACAGGAAAAGCATGTTAATAGCAGGAATCTTTCCTAAAATGAGTTCGCTTATGGCCTTGCCTCATAAGGGCCAACCTGTCGCAGGTTATATAATAATGTGAGGCAGGCCATCTCAGGAAGATCACCTGCTAGTTATTAGCTTGTCCCATTATGGCTGCTGACAGAGATCAATGAAGGAAGATCAAGCTCGGAGGAGAAGATCTGTTGTGGCTAATGTCAGAGATGGAAAGGAGACCACAGCAAGTGTTCCACTACAGAGCTGAACATGAAACTGGGGGATTGGATCTGGGGGATGGGGAACAGGGAGTTAAAGATCTGCAGTCAGCCTACCTGGTTCCTGGCAGGAGTCCCAAATTCTTACTTCTTATAATTCTTATATACCAAAAGTAAAAAATGCTTAGGTTGATTAGCTTGAAGTGTTTAGCCAACAATAAGGGAAAATTAGATAAATACGTGAATTTGCCTGTTATCTATAGATAGACCTATGGACCTGTATTTATAGGTCCATAATATTTATATTAATTGACGTTTTTGATTAGAAGTAATATTTTAAAAATGATATAATTCTAATTGTAAAGTATATAACTTATCAAATATAGCCTAATTCTGTTTTAACCTTATAGACTGATTTATATAATCAGTGCAAACTAGACATGAACACTCTTATCAGGTTACTGGTATAAAAATAAGCAAGGAGAAGATGATAATTTTACCTTGTTAGTTATTGTTTCTTGAGCCTTGCCTCTAAACTTTAATTTTTGTTTTTTTTAAAGGTTTATTTATTGTTATGTGTAAGTACACTGTAGCTGTCTTCAGACGCTCCAGAAGAGGGTGTCAGATCTCATTATGGATGGTTGTGAGCCACCTTGTGGTTTCTGGGAATTGAACTCAGGACTTCCAGAAGAGTAGTCCACTGAGCCATCTCTCTAGCCTCTAAACTTTAGTTTTTATTTGGAGCATTTATATTAGTAAGGAATTTAAGAGAAATTGAAAGATAAAGAGATGTTTTGTCACTAATATATACAGGGGAGGCTTACATCACTTTAGGATGTGTGTGTATATAGGTGTATTAGATAGATAGATAGATAGATAGATAGATAGATAGATAATAGATAGATAGATAGATTGTGTGTGTGTGTGTGTGTGTGTGTGTGTGTGTGTGTTATTTTCATGGGGGTCTGACTAACCCAGGCATCCCAAGTGCTAGAGTTAGTCATGTGCTACCATGCCCCACTTCACTGTAAGCCTTTTCATCAGAGGTGTAGAATAGTGAGTCTGGGTAAATGGAGTGGGCAAGAAAGGTTGGTTTGGGTTTCCATCAGGAGATTTTAGCTCCTGAAGAGGACTATGGGATGTTGAGACTAAGATTGAGATGCTGGTAAAACCTTAATTTAAAAAAAAAATTATTAGTGTATATTAATTACATAGTAGTTTCCATCATGAAAATTTCATAATATACACAATTTAGTTCAACATCTGCCTCCCACTCTCCACCTTATATTTTTGTTATAATCCCATCCCTCTCCCTGGCCCACTGTCCACTCCCCCATCCTCTGCATTCTCTCCCACCCCCTTTCTGGTAGGCTCAGTGGTGTTCCAGGCAGCAGTTACTTACTTGGTAGCTTCCAGTGGGAGTCGACTTTGAGACTGGCCTTGCTGGGCAGTTCCAAGTTCTAAAGTCAGAATGATACAGAGTGAAAGAGGATCACCATGTCTGTTTCCCAGGACTGAAAACAAAGCAGGAAGCAGAAATACTCACTAAAGAGCGTACAGTGGCAAACTCTTGGAATCTCTTGGGGGTTCTCTTAGTTCTCATAAGTGCTCCGACAAGGGTAGAAGTGGCATAAGAGAAAAACAGGGAAGTAGACCTTGGGAGCTTCAAGTGTGGGTTACTGACAGCATGCACAGTCTGATTTAGCCTCTGCTACTGACAGCCTGCAGAGGTCTGATCTAGCCTCAGGGCACCACTTCTCTGCTGCTATCATTTATATAATCATGGGAAATCTTGTGGTCAATTTTTGTTTGTTTTTTTGAGATGGAGTCCTACTATGTAGCCCTGGCTGCTCTGGAACTCACTGTGTAGACCAGGTTGGCCTGAACTGTGTAGACCCGATTTGTCTGCCTCTGCTTCTTGAATGCTGGGATTAAAGGTGTGTATGCACTATAATGCCTGACTCTGTGCTTAACTTTCTAAAGTGAGGCAGACTTGTGCTGTATTTGGAGATTAGGGAGTGGATTCATGTTAGTGTCATGCTCAGTGGGAAGGTCTGACCACACAGGAGATAGATAGCATCTGCACAGTGATGTACATTTGCTCTTTCTGTTTTCCCTGAGGACATAACAGGTGTTTATGTATTTTCTTTTCTTGTTCTTTTCAGATTTGGGATTCTGCGACTGGGAAGCTAGTGCACACCTATGATGAGCACTCAGAGCAAGTCAATTGCTGCCATTTCACCAACAAGAGTAACCACCTTCTCTTGGCCACCGGGTCAAATGACTTCTTCCTCAAGGTAAGACTGGGTATTGGAAACTACACAGATGAACACGTGATATTCAACGAAGATATTCTCCTGTGTATTGTATTTTCAGGTTTCGTTTTGTTTTGTTTTGGGGGTGGGGAAACAAGGTTTTATTATATAGCCCTGGCTGTCTTGGAACTCACTCTGTAGACCAGGCCGGTTTCAAACACAGAGATCCATCTGCCTCTGCCTCCCAAGTGCTGGGATTAAAGTCCGGTGCCCCTGGCTGTCTATTTTATTTACTTATTTCAACCCCACTGTTAGAGATTAACCCATGTGCTAAGCAGATGCTCTACTCCTGGGCTGCATCTCCAGTTCCTTTCTGGTTTACTGTTGCAGTGTTTGAAATGTCTGCATTCTAAATTCCATATCCATAAGCAGAAGTGGAGGAAAAAAAGAGGTATTACTAGCTTACATCACTGCAAACTGCACAGTGAGCATGGATTCTGCTATTCTCAGCCCCGCCCCCACACCCCACCCTCTCTTCTCCCCTCCCTCCTTCCCTCCCTGTCACTGGTCTCTGCCCACTTAGATGATCCAGTCATGCTGTCTTTATGACAGGAAATACCTCAGCTCCAGGTTAGTCCCAAAGTTCCTAATCACAGAAGAAGAACAACTCGCCCTTTCCCAGAGCCTACAGATCAGACTTTAGAGAAGTCCCTCCTTCGCCCCGTTTAGTTCAGACTCTCTGTTTCGTAAATGCAGTGTGGACAGGCTTGTGCACAGGTCACAAGTGTGGCCGTGTAAAAGGGAGAAAGGGAGGTGGGCCTGATGTGTTTGAGTTATAACAGTTCAGAAGAAGGTGCTGTTGTGAGATGCAGAAGGAAGGAGGAAAAGGTGTTGGTAGGAATATAAGCAAAACCAAAGTGTTCACCTCATGTATATTTGATAATACTTATAATTAGGAATTATAAGAGATCACATCTTTTAGTCTCTTTAAGATAAATACAGGTAGACTAAATTCTCTGGTGTTCTAGAAAGATGTTATCTCCTTTTGTATTTTTTTTAAAAAATTAATTTTATTTCAAATCTTTGGTCCACAGGGCCATACCATTTTTACAGAAGGATATCAGATTTTTAGGTGTATGTGAAACATTTTAGAGAACCCCAGGCTGCACACCTGCTGTCCCAGCTCTCTGGAGGCTGAGGCAGGAGGAGCCTGAGTTATATAGCCTGGGCTACAGAGTAAAAATGTTGTTCAAACAAGTGTTGTTTTATAACTTTTTAGAAGGATACGGTGAGCCTTCATTAGAGGGTGAGGCTACCCTGACAGGTAAGTGGTTCCAGGTTCAATCCTCAGCACTGCAAAAAATCAAAGGAAGATCTTTCCAGTCCTATTTTATAAAAACTTTATATCCAAAACTAGACCTTTTGTTTAGAGCAAGTTGTGTGTATGTCATTTCACTGGAAGTATTTCGGCTTCACTCTTAGTTGTCAGTACCATGCCATGTCCACACCTAACAGTAGTGGACTGTGGTTCTGTTCCATACTTGGCTCTTGTTAATTTTCCCATATGTGGTCTCAAACCCATAGGTTTATTATATTCAGAATCCAGACAAACTTGGCTCTTGGTGGTTGTCTTTCTTATTCTGTTAAAAACTCTCTTTTCCTCCCTTCTCCTTCCCATGGTATTGGTTTACTAGACAAGTGGAGTCACTTGCTTGAGGACTGTCTGATTTGTTGGGCAGCTCACTGGACTGCTGGTTGACCTGAGCTGTAGTTCCTGTATTCTGTTATCAGTGAAGGTTTTGGAGTTTTTTAGGCCATTAATAGTTTTTACCCAATTAGTTATCTCAAGGTTTGTGAAGTTTCAGAAAAATGAAAAACTTGCTTGGACCATTTTTGTAACCTAGTATTTAAAAAAATACAGAGGTAATTTACACAGTATTTACTGATTTTTGTAGCTAATTAAATACTATGATTCTAAACCACTCAGTTAAAAATAAGCAACAATTGTTCAGTTAGTTGTGTTCAGACTACAAGCCTAGTGGTCTTCAACTTCCGTAGTGCACTAAGATGTTGATCTAAAGGTTGCCCTGTTATTAGTCACAAGCTTATCTTTGTATTTGACAACTTTATGTTACTATATGAATTGACTATCATCCTGTAACCAACAGCTCAAATGAAAAGGAAGAACTTAGTATGAGTTTTACTTTTCCCATTTAACGTAAATTGATCTTTTTTTAAATGAATCTTCATTTATGTGTTGCATTTGTTTGTGTATATATATGCCATTGTGTGTGGGTTGCCATGGAAGCCACAGAAGAGGTTATTGAGTTTTTTTGAAGCCAGAGTTAGAGGTAGTTGTGAGCTACCTGCTGTGGGTGCTAGGAACTGAACTTGGGTCTCTGGGAGAGCTCACTAGCCCCCATTTAGTATAGATCTTAAATTATATCCTTTGGGAGCTTGATTTCCATATACAGTGTATCTTGATCATATCCAATCCAACTCTCCCTCTCACTTTCCCTAGACCCACCATTCCCAGTCTATACTTCCTCTTTCCACATTGATTACAATTTCAAAGGGGCCAGATGTCTGGGCTGGAGTAGAACTTTTGAGCTTCAGTGATCCTTCGGTTTTAGCTTTCACAGTAGTTGGAACTACAGGTGTTTGCCACACCAGTCTCTGGTACTGCCTTTTTAATGGTTTTAACTTATCTTTTCCCCCTTTCCAAATAGCTCTGGGATTTGAATCAAAAAGAATGTCGAAATACCATGTTTGGCCACACAAACTCTGTCAATCACTGTAGGTTCTCACCAGATGATGAGCTCTTGGCTAGCTGCTCAGCTGACGGGACTTTAAAGGTGAGCTTTGAACATCATTAGAGGGCTTTAACTTTAGAGAAGCCCTACGATTTGGGGTGAATAGGAGTTTCTGTTGGTGTTAATAGTGCTCCAAAGCTGTGATACAAACCTGAGATAAACAACCTGTAAAGAGGGAAGGCCTATGTTTGTTTATCCTCTCAGAGGTTTAATCTGACCCTGTCTCTGTGCCTGTGCCAAGGCAAGTGCCTTGGGCAGGATCGTGTGGTGAAAGGAATTGCTTACCTAATGGTGTCTTGGAAGCGAAGCAGGAAATAGAACGGAGGTGGGGCCCCACTGTTCCCTTCAAGGGTATCTGTTAATGGCCTAACTTGGATTCTCTAGGCCCTCATCCTTAAGGCTCTAAAACAGTGGCTCTCAACTTGTGAGTCATGGCCCCATTGGCACACCTCTGTCTCCAAAAATACTTACATTGTGATTCACAAGAGTGGCAAAATTACAGTTGTGAAGTAGCAATGAAATAATTTTATGGTTGGGGGTCACCACACCATGAGGAACTGTCTTAAGGGGTCACAGCATTAGGGAAGGTGAGAACCACTGCCCTAAAACCTCCTGTGCCTGTGCCACAGACTGGGAGCCACACCTTCAGCTCATAAGCCTTTTGTTTCTAGATCTAAACCATTGCAGCATTTTTATGTTTGTAGAAAAAAGGCTTTTCTTTCAGCTTCTAAGCACCTTTGTCATACTGTTATTTTTGAAAGCTTTATAACCTAGAGTTTAAATTCTTAACCTTAAGCATATATTACATCTTAAACATGTATTCATCTAGTATTTTTAGATCTGTAGAGTCAGGAGGCAGGTTAACCTGCTTCTGTCTTCCCTGAAGGGTGTAAAATCCAGTCTTATTTTTAGTTTAGTCTTGTTGTTGTTGAAGAGTCTAGGGAACTCTAGAGTGGTGTGAAAGGAAAGGGGTCATGTTTGGTATTTTATCTGTCACTTTTGGAGTTTTCTCCAATTGTTTGATTTCTCCTGTATTTTCTTTTTCTGTAATATTTGTTTTGGTTTTTTTTTTCCCTTGCCTTTCCTCATTTTCTCTTTCTGGAAGTTTCTTTCACTTAATTTCCTGGCATTTTAAACACAACAGTATTTTAAAACTTTCTTCTCAGATTTTTCAGTACCCGTTTTAAGAATTATATTTTTAAAATATTACACCGCTGTTTTATGACTATATTTTTTCTTCTTCCCAGTATGAAGGAATGGTTGGTTTCTGTATACCGTTTAGAAAGCTGCCTTCAGTGTCAGATCCCTGGATATCTATCCGCTCCTGCGTAGCAGTGTAACACCAAGAAGCTGACGAGGAGTTGTATCTCCTCCTAGGGTTCTTAGGTTTTTATAGTTGAAAAAAAAAAACCTGTGCATGAGTGTGAGAGTAGAGGTGCTGTGCTGTGCGTGTGGAGGCAGGAGGACAGTGCTCAGGAGTCAGGAGCCAGGTCCAGACCTGAGCTGCTGTGCAGGCGCAGCTTTCGTGTTTTGATGATGAGCTCCCGCTGGTGATCTTTTGTCTTGATCAGGTTGAGTGTTCTGAGAGAAATGTTCCACTTTCTGGTTGTAGTGAGAAGAGTCATTGGAACATACTGTGGCATCTAGGCAGAGATGGCAAGTGGAGCATGGACTTTATCTTAATGTCCTTGTTTTCAGTGTACTGACCCTGCCCATAACTGGGTTAGGTACAGAATAACCCTCCACTCTTAGGTTTACAGCCTGCCTGGACTGCAGAGTGGGAGAGGGGATCTCGGTGGATCTCTAAAGAGCCCTCCTGATTTAGCTTCTCTAAAAGGAACCAGCCCGCACTCTCTGAGCCACGTAGATTCCTGCTATGAGTGCGTTTGGCTGATTCCCTACTGCAGGCTCAGGACTCAGGTTTTAGGAGCCCACCTACCTTTCTTCTTTCTGGCCTTTACTGTTATCCCTTCACCATTTTCCTTATCTTGTGGGTTGTGGCTAGAGAAAAAAAAATCCCTTTACTGTTGTTTTACATGGGTTCGGGAAGGGCATTCAGCTGAATGTGTTTTTGTTACCTATGTAAATAAAGCTCAGCTTTATTTCCTTTACTAACTTTCTATACATCTGTGCTTGAAACTTGTGTATAATCTGTCTTTTCACTTATACATTTTAAAAAATTGTATATTTAATATTCACTATATGTTAGACACTATACTAGGCCTTTGGGTTTTAAATACTAGAAGAAAAAAGTATGTTCTATAGTCTGGTTATTCAGAATAAAGTTAGGGAGATGGTAAGTGGATAAAACAGAATGATAAAATTATGTACAAGATTGATTTCTTTTTGTTTTAAAGACTTTATTTTATTTTTTTTAAAGTTATGTGTATTTTTGTGTATGACTGTGCTTGTGGATTGCCAGTCGTTACAAACCAAAGGTAATGTTTCCTCCTCCTTCTGCATCTGTCAGTATCAAATAGCTCAGCAGTGATAGGTACGCCCCCCTGAGTCTCTTCTCTGTCTATTGCAGGCTGATGCCAGGTTCTCTTTTTTAAGTTACACCGTCTGTCTATTTTTTTTAAATTTATTTATTTTATTTATATGAGTACACTCTAGCTGTCTTCAGACTCACCAGAAGAGGGCGTCAGTCTCATTACAGATGGTTGTGAGCCACCATGTGGTTGCTGGGAATTGAACTCAGGACCTCTGGAAGAGCAGTCAGTGCTCTTAACCACTGAGCCATCTCTCCAGCCCTGTCTGTCTATTTCTGCACATGCGTGTGTACATCTCACAGCACGAGTATGGAGGCCAGAGGACAGCTTGCAGGAGTTGGTTCTACCAACTGCTATGGTGGAATCCAGAGACTGAGCTCAGGCCTTCGGGTTTGAGTTCTTACCCCCTGCGCTGAGCCGTTTCATCAGCCTGCAGGTCCATTCAGGTTTCAGTACAGCAGGTGTGAGTTTGTGATTGACCACTGCCCTAGCTCACCCAGAAGATGGCGCTTTGCTGCCTTTCTATCTACTGGCCGGTGTGTTCTTCCCACACCCTCAGCTGCTGTGCTGCCTGGGTCTTAGAGGAATGGAATGAATGTCTTGTTTAGGACATCACTATTCCCAGCATGTTATCAGTCATGGGTCTCTGCATTCATTGTCATTTCACTGTGACTATGTATATACTTTTATTACCAGTCTTCAGCTGATAGCCAGTGCATAGTCCTGAGCTCAGAAATTTTTATGTCATGTTGGTCAGCGACAGGTGTTTGATTTCTGTATTCATGTGTGAGTGTCACTAGCAGTGGGGGACAGACATCACTCCACTGGGGGGGAACTGCCTGTGTTGATGATGGCTTTCCCACAGAGCTATTAAGCCAGTGTCACTGGCTCTTTGCACAGTGATATGTGGAAGGCAGAGGTCCTGCAAAATGATGTTAGATAACACAGTGTCAAGGTCAAAGCCTTGTAAAGCTCTTACCATCTGAGAGAATAAGAGCTGTAGAATTATTTATGCCCCAAAGGCACTGGGATTTTTCTAATCGTGTTGTAGGGTATCATGTAGATAAGCATGTGTTTTTTTGGGGCCTCAAAGAGAAATGATCTTAAAGCGTTTTGTTTAAAGATTATTATTTAAAGCACACAAGAGCTTCTGGCGCCCAGGGACCCTCGGTACAGAGCAGTGACCTCAGAATGCAGTGGTGTGGCTGAGTCATCTCCTGATGTGTGAAACTTTATCATTGCTTGTTACGGGCTGAGTTGGGTGCAGAAGCACATGCAGTGTTGGTAGGTGTAGTGAAATTAAATCATGTCAGCTTGCTTTTAGTTCCCAAACCTAAGTTCGTCCTACTAACAGTATTTCTCATGGATTCTGAATGTTGGGACCAAAGAGTCTGACACTTGGTTTGTTTCTTTTTACAACTTAGAAATTACTTTATTTAGTGTGTGTGTGTGTGTGTGTGTGTGTGTGTGTGTGTTCATGACATGCTTGGAAGTCAGAGGACAAGTTGGCCAGTGAGCTCTAGCCCTTCATCATGTGGGCCCTAGGAACTGAATGCAGACTACCAGGCTTGGTGGCAGGTGCTTTCACCCACCACCCGTCGTGCCTGCCTTCTTTCTGTATTAGAGAAGGCTAGCCATGCTAGTTCCTGTTGTCTCTTTTGTTTTATTTTACACAGTGTGGACACAGGGATTTGGTCCAGGACAGGGTAGCTCTTATGAAGCTAGGACCCTGCTCCAGGCCTAAAAGTGAAGGTGCGTTTTTTTCAGGAGCTGTTGCTTTTTGTATCACTTGTGTGGGTGCTCCAGAATAAGGCTTAGAGTGATTCCTATCCCATTTCTCAGAGCTGGTTAGTTCTGTATTACTGCATAGCTCCACCCAGCACAGCAGAAGCCATGCTTCCTGTCAGTATAGCTTTCAGTTTCTCCTTTAGGGGTCTAATTATCACTGGATGCCCAGCAGGCACCAGGGTGGGGTGGGGTGGGGGAGCCCAGTGTACTTTCCTGCTGTGCTTGCCGTAGATGCTTTCATTTTCTGCTTGTCCCAGCAGAGGGCAGCAGCAGACAGCTGTGAGTCCCTCCTACACTCGTTCTCACCATCAACACCAATCTTTGTCCTCTTCCACTCTGTGCAAGGCCCAGTTAACTTACTTTTTTTGTTTTTGTTTTTGTTTTTGGAGACAGGGTTTCTCTGTGTAGCCCTAGCTGTCCTGGAACTCACTCTGTAGATCAGGCTGGCCTCGAACTCAGAAATCCGCCTGCCTCTGCCTCCCAAGTGCTGGGATTAAAGGCGTGTTTCACCACCGCCCTGTGAGGCCCAGTTAACTTTTTTCCTTTTGAGATGAACCCTCATGTAGCCCAGGTTGGCTTCAAACACATGATCCTCCTGCCTCAGCTGCAAAGTACTAGCGTTATAGAGGTATCAGCTATGTGCAGCTCAGTTAATTTTTTATCTAATTTTATTGACTGTAGGGGTTGGTTTGTTTGTTTGTTTTTGCAAAATGGAAGCTGGATTTCTCACTCTTTTCTTCCTTCCCTCTCTCATTCCCTCTCTCCTTCCTTCCTTCCTTCCTTCCTTCCTTCCTTTCTCTCTCTCTCCCTCTCTCTCTCTCTCTCTCTCTCTTCCTTCCTTCCTTTCTTTCTTTCTCTCTCTCTCTCCCTTTCTTCTTCTCTCCTTCCTTTCTTTTCTCATACTGACTTTACATCTAGATCATAGCCCTCCCCCTCCCAGTCCCACTTTTACAGATTTCTCCCTCCATTCCTCCCTCCCCTTCTCCTTAGAGAAGGGGAAGCCCCCCTTGGGTACTACCCCACCCTGGGACATCTAGTCCCAACAGGACTAGGCACATCTTCTCCCACTGAGGCCCAACCCCAGGCAGTCCAAGTAGGTGAAGGGGATCCAATGGCAGGGAACAGAGACTGATCCTCATCACTTGTTAGGGGACTCATGACCAAACTGCACATTTGCAACAAATGTGTGGGGGACCTAGGTCTAGTTCCTGCAGGAAGCTAGATTTCTTAATTTAAAAACTAATAAAAAACAGTCAGGCTTATGTAAGGACATCCATTAGGTAGAGCATGTTTGTATGACATTTAGTTGGAATTCTAGAGGTGTGTGTTGGGAATAAAGCAATTTTGTTGTTGTTTCTTTTAAACAGCTTTGGGATGTGAAATCAGCAAACGAGAGGAAAAGCATTAATGTGAAGCGCTTCTTCCTGAATTCAGAAGACCCTCCAGAGGATGTGGAGGTGATCGTGAAATGCTGTTCCTGGTCTGCAGGTGGTGACAAAATAATAGTGGCAGCAAAAAACAAAGTCCTCGTAAGTCCTGCCATCTCAATCCACTCCTGCGGAAAGTTTCAACCTCTGTTAACATTTTTCCACTGTCTAGCTTAGTGCTGTGATTTGGGACAGGCTTCCTAACTGCTCATGTTTCTTTGAAACCCTGCTCTCCGGGGGATATGAGAGGCCTTGTAAGAAAAGGTTATAGTCACACGAGTCAGAAGTACTTTGTACTTTCCCAAGACACAGTACAAACAGCATAGGAAAGCCGTACACCACAGGAGCAGATTGTAATGTCAAATCCAGTGTTCCTCCAATTTATTATTTTCAACTTTTTATTTTATGTGCATGGATGCTTTGGCTACATTATGTCTTTGTACCTTGTATATAATTCCATGAAGCCAGAAGAAGGCGTTGGATCCCCTGGAACTGTACTTACAGATGCTTGTAAACTGTCACGAGGGTGCTTCCAGGTCCTCTGGAAGAGCAGCCATTGCTTTTCATTGCTTTTCATTGATTCATTCATTCATGTTTCTGTCTCCCCCCTCCCCCTTAAGTTTTTTTTAAAAGAGAATACTTCATTACTTAAAAAAGTTTAAAACAGGTTGATTTGGGTGATTTTAAAAATACCTTTAAAATTGTTTTTCTTTTTAAAGATTATTTATTATATGTAAGTACCCTGTAGCTGTCTTCAGACACACCAGAAGAGGGCATCCAATCTCATTATGGTTGGTTGTAAGCCACCATGTGGTTGCTAAGATTTGAACTCATGATCTTCAGAAGAGCAGTCAGTGCTCTTAACCTACTGAGCCATCTCTCTAGCCCCTAAAATTGTTTTTAGTTATGTGTATATATTGTATCTGTGTGTGGGGGTGTGCACATGAGTGAGTGGAGGAACCTACTAAAGCCAGAGACATTGGCTCCCCTAAAGCTGGAGTTACAGTGACTGGGATCCTCCTGATATGGGTGTTGGGAAACAAACTTCTGCCTTTCTGAAGGGTGTACATGCTCTCAACTGCTGAGCCATCTCTTCGACCTCTCAGAGAATCTTTAATCCTTTTACAATTTGATGGCTCTGATGAGAGAAGTACTCCTTAAGAATGGAATGAAACTGGGGCTGGTGAGATGGCTCAGTGAGTAAGAGCAATGACTGCTCTTCCAAAGGTCCTGAGTTCAAATCCCAGCAACCACATGGTGGCTCACAACCACCCGTAATGAGATCTGACACACTTCTGGTATGTCTGAAGACAGCTATAGTGTACTTATTTATAATAATAAATAAATTAAAAAAAAAAGAATGGAATGAAACTGTGAGATTTTCCTAAAGTAAATAAAGACAGACAAAAAAGGAAATGTAGGCCAGGCAGTGGTGGCGCATGCCTTTAATCCCAGTACTTGGGAGGCAGAGGCAGGTGGATTTCTGGGCTTGAGGCCAGCCTGGTCTACAGAGTGAGTTCTAGGACAGCCAGGGCTACACAGAGAAGCCTTGTCTTGAAAAAAACAAACAAACAAACAAACAAAAAAACCCCAAACAAACAAAAAAAGGAAATGTAGATCTCATGCTAACATAGTGGTCTGAGGATGTGTCAATATGTATAATTTAAAATATAAATCCCCAAGAGATGTGGTCTAATGGGTGAGCTGGGCTCTCAGTAGACACAAAGCTGGATTGTGAGAACCAAGTCCTGTGGTTCATGGACATTGTGTCCTAATACTCACTTTTAAACGACATGATGCGTAGGTATTAGAAGTCAATGGTACCATCATATATTTATATATAAGCTCTTTGAAGGACTAGGTATGTGTTTGTTTACTGATCCAGTAATTGCGAACCTGGATCTTTGGTTACTTATGGACTTATGTCCCTTTAGCAGGAAACTAAGAAGAAAAATATGTCCTTTTGTCTTAAGTGTGTAAAATTTGAAGATTCAACATTTGATTTTTGTTGTGATGGAAGTATATAATGTAAAATTTGCCATTTTAAACTGTTTTTGTTTGTTTGTTTGTTTGTTTGTTTTTGCTTTTTCTGATAACTAGTATGTGAATTTAGGGTCTTGCAAGTATAGGCAAGTACTTTATCATTGAACTACAACCTCAGTTATTTTTTATTTTTATTTTGAGATAGCATCTTGCTAAATTGCTTAGGCCAGCTTTGAACACACTAGTATAGCCTAGATTTGCCTCAAACTTGCAGTCTCTTGCTTCAGAAGCCTCCTTAGTAGCAGGAATTAAAGATGTTCCCAAACAATTCTTAAATGTACCCAATTGGCATTATATTTTGTTTTTGTTTTGTTTTTTTGTTTTGGTTTTTGGAGACAGGGTTTCTCTGTGTAGCCCTGGCTGTCCTGGAACTCACTCTGTAGACCAGGCTGGCCTCGAACTCAGAAATCCGCCTGCCTCTGCCTCCCAAGTGCTGGGATTAAAGGTGTGTGCCACCACTGCCTGGCTTAGGCACTACATTTTTAAAAACACATTCCTCAGTACAGGCTGCTGGCTTTCCCCACCTCTTGGCTGTTGTGAACGATGCTGCAGTAAACAGCAGTGGGCGTGTATCTGTAGGAGACCCCACTTTTGATAACACTTTTTATACTCCTGATACTGGAATTGCCAGAGCATAGTGATAATCTTGTGTTATGGTTTTGAGGAGGGGTGACTTTACCACAGTGGCTGCACCATTTTACATTTCTACTAGTAGGGTATGAGGCTGTCAACATCTTCACATCCTTGGTAGCACTGGCCGCTATTTTTCCATTTAAAATTTTATTTATTTTTCATTAAAATTTTATAACCATTGAAATAGGTATGAGGTGGTGGCTTCATTTACATTTTACAGATAACCATCCCCTTCTCCCTGGCTAGAATTGAATCAAATCCAGTACTAGGGACAAAGAGAGACTGTTTAGTTCTGATACATTCTATAACTCAACTAAGCCTTTAACACATGCTCAATGAAATGAGTTAAGCATAAATAGACCAGTATTATATAATACCACTTGTACAATTTCCAGAACAGACAAATTCATGCATCATATTATTAGTTACCAGGGAGTGGAATAGAGAATGGAGAATTATTAGTGGTAATGAAGTTTCTGTTTGAGTGATGAGAACTTTTAGAAACACACAATGGTAGCCAGGTTGTCATGGCACATGCCTTTAATCCCAGCGCTCAGGAGGCAGAGGTAGGTAGATTTCTAGTTTGTGGCCAGCCTGGTCTACAGAACAAGTTCCAGGACAGCCAGGGCTACACAGAGAAACCCTATCAAGAAAAGAAGGGCAAGGCAAGGCAAGGCGATGGATGGATGGATGGGTGGATGGACAGAAGGGAAGGAAAGAAGGAAGGAAGGAAGGAAGGAAGGAAAGGAAGGAAGATGTACAGATTGGTAATGACTGCACATCATTATGAATATGATTATAATGCCAGCCGGGCAGTGGTGGCGCACGCCTTTGATCCCAGCACTTGGGAGGCAGAGGCAGGCGGATTTCTGAGTTCAAGTCCAGCCTGGTCTACAGAGTGAGTTCCAGGACAGCCAGGGCTACACAGAGAAACCTTGTCTCAGAAAAAAAACAAAAAAAAAAAACAAACCAAAACAAAAAAATGTAGTGTCTAGGAATTGAATCCAGTGGTAGGCACACATTCTACCACTGAAGTAAATCTCCAGGCCTAGGGAAAGATCAATTTAAAGCATTCAGAAGAACTATTCTAGTGGAAAAGGAAAAGAGTATATATTGTATAAAATACCTAGTTTTAAAACCCTATAGAGGACCCCTGTGTAGCATGCTGATTCAGTGACCTTGGGATCCCCATACCCTATAGAGGACCCCTGTGTAGCATGCTGATTCAGTGACCTTGGGATCCCCATATCAATGTGTGGGCCCCAAGGTTTCTCTCTTGTTTGCTCCTTCTTTCTCTACTTCTCTCAGGCTCTTGTATTGTTAGCCTCTCCTCTCCTGTCATCAGTCCTTTTCTCTGTTGTCAACCCCCAACTGGGACAATTTTCTATTTCACGTTTCTGGTTCTTCCCCCCCATCACTCTTAGCCACTAATTTTTAAGAACAACTGCCTCAGGTTTAAGTTTTCTGGAAAGGGGGAACCCCACTCCCAGGGCTCGGGAA
Organism: Montemys delectorum; assembly: GCA_019843815.1. NCBI lineage: Eukaryota > Metazoa > Chordata > Mammalia > Rodentia > Muridae > Montemys > Montemys delectorum. The sequence goes on from JADRCD010218843.1 coordinate 79,084, forward strand.
CAACGACCCCAAACACCACCAAGACTCGAACTTGATGCAATCAGCAAGAGGCTCTTTTATTCAGTACTGGGCTCATATTCCATGCAGGAGTAGAGGAGTCTGGCCCCAAGCAAAAATTTAAACAGGTCTTTATACCTACACAGTTGCTGGGGCAGAGGGAAGACTAAGGCAGAGGAAAGTACGGGGTGGTCTCTGATTGGTGCTGGCTTGCGCTAGGGTTCAGGGGCAGGTTAGCCACCTGGCAATTGTTTGTTTCTGCCAGGTCATCCTGGTCTCCTTGTTTCTAGGTTCTGGGAGCTGGTCTCCCATTGAGTTCAACTAATGGCTAAGTTTCCACAGTACAGTTTGAAAACTTAAACTTAAACTTAACCTCTCACAGGAAACATTTAAATTTGACTTCTGTCCTTTGTTTCCAGCCTTCTCTGCTGTGCAGCTCGGCATCTTTGTGTGTCCTTGTTCTGTGCACACACTAAACTTTGTTATAGCTCCCACTGGAAGCCTTTGTCCCCTTCCTGAGGACTGACTAGGCCACAGTCTTAAATAATTGGACTGTATATCAACATACTGTATGTGTGTATGAAGCATATATACTCTTACCGTTTGACAAAAACTATGAAAGAGCATATTCAGCATTTGAAAACCTTTGAAGAATCGAAGTGAAGGCTGTATTACTAAAAAAGAGCCATTTTGGTTCAAATATGAGAAAATGATTAATTCTAATGGAGTAATTTGGTAGCCCTGGAGAGAACTAGAATTTACTGAGCTTATTTCATTTTTGCAGGGCTTTGCTGTATATTATTTTGAGCATCTCTGCTTATGAGTGTGCATTTTTCTTGATTCAGTAGCAGCAGGGAGAGCTGTTCTGCATGTTAACTTGACTGACCTGTTCATGCATGTACAAAGGTTTTGCTTCCCTAGGTCAGTTTGAGAGAATATCTGTGATGAATTTTCCTCTACAGAAGATAGCTTTTAAGATCAGCTATATTTTAAAATGATACGTACAGTATTCTACATCTTATTTGTGGCTAACAGCATTTATGCCAGCCATCAGTAACTGCAGGATTTCAGGACTTATATTTTTTATATTTGAGGTGGGAGGAACATCTTTTAAGAATAGATTTAGATTCTGCACAGCTATAGTTTAAGATGTTTTGTTTTTTATAGGTATTTCTTTATTTTGACAGCTTTTTGATATTCATACTAGTGGCCTATTGGCAGAGATCCACACAGGCCATCACAGCACCATCCAATACTGTGACTTCTCCCCCTATGACCATTTGGCCGTGATTGCCCTGTCTCAGTACTGTGTGGAGGTGAGTAGTTGAATTTATTCAGTGGAGTCTGGGTCTCCAGAGATCCAAGGACAACAAGCATGGCTGCCATAACTGCTGAGGATGCTTTCTCGGAAAATTGTGATTTCTTTATAGCCTGATAACATATAGCTTTGGGGTATCCAATTATATGACTAGCTTTATTATTTTAATGTGATTGAAGGCATGATTTTACAATGATGGCATGACAAGGCGATTTACCCAGCATTTATTGAACCTAGTGTGCTTTTGGGACTGAGGAAACCATGGAACGATCGTTGGTTTTCGAGGCATTTCTTTTTGCTTTAACCCCTTCCATGTTCGTGTGTGTGTGTGTGTGTGTGTGTGTGTGTGTGTGTGTGTTTTACATGCATATGGGTGTGCACATCCATGCAAGCACATGCAGATACCTTATTTTGTCTTCACTTTATTTCTTTAAGAAAGGGTCTTTCACTGGCTGGTGGCTGACTGTGGAGCTTTGGAATTTGCCTGTTTTCACCCTTATATGTTGGGATAGTAGGTACACATAGCCATGCTTGGCTTTTTATAGGGATGTTGAACATTTGAACCCAGGTCCTCATGCTTATGAGAAATGCTCTTGAGCCCTTTCTCTTGTCCTCCCCCCAATGTTTTAAAGTTAGCATGTAAAATAATAAATATGTACTTTATGAAATAATACAATTTGTTAATTTTCATGCATTCATATAATGTACTTTGATCACTCTTAAAACACCAAACAGTACAGACATGTGGTATTTTGTAAGTGGTCTAGACACAGGCTCTCTTCTTGCATGTGTGTGTGTTTGGTATATATGTGTGTGTAGTATATACATCTGACAGAGTGCACATGCAGAGACCTAAGGGCATCTTCCTCTAGCACCTGCCTCCTTATTGTCCTGAGACAGTCTCTCACTGAAGAAAAGCTCACTGTTTTGACTATGCTGGCTGGTCAGGGATCTCTGGATCAGCCTGTGTCTCCCCCTCAGTGCTGGGGTCACACACACTTGGGTTTTTACATAGGTGCTGAGAATTCAAACTCGGATTCTTATGCTTGCAGAGCAAGCACTCTTACCACTGAGCCACTTCCCCAGCCCCAGATACTATTCTTTTTAAGACAAATGAGTTAGTTCAGAGCTGTAGATAATTTGAATAGGGTAAGATGGAAGTCATATGTCGGATTAGTTAAGATAGCATTGTCGGTGCCAAGCACAAATAAAACAGTGCTTATAAATGACTTTTTGGATTTGCAATTTTGTACTTCCTATCATTTCTAAGATCCTTACCCTCTATCATCCTTAGAAAGCTTCAGGAAACAATGAATGTCTTCCTTCTTGAAATGTAAGGGCTTTGCAGTTGAAGCTCAAAGTGACAACCGAGAAAGAACCAAGTTAAAGGCAGAGAGGAACAGGGATTCTTGAGATTTTTCAGTTGTGGGATTACTTTAATTTCTGTCCTTTATTGCTGCATTTCCTAGTTTGGACTCTAGAGATAAAGCAAGCTCTTCTCCCCCCCCCCCCCCCGCCCCTTTTCTTCTCCCTCTTGCTTTGGCTCTGCTTGCTCCAGCCACCCTTCCCCTCTCCCACTGTACCTTGCTCTGGCCCAAAGGTTTTTTATTTGTTTCTCCTTATGGGTGGTTGTGAGCCACCATGTGGTTGCTGGGATTTGAACTCATGACCTGGAAGAGCAGTTGGTGCTCTTAACCGCTGAGCCATTCATCTCACCAGCCCCTAAGGCAGGCCTTTCGTGTAACCATTTTGTAACTGGCTTCAGCAAGTAAAAGCCACTGGTCATGTGATGAAGTACTTGTTTTGTCCATGCTAATTCTGAAATCATAAAGTAGGCCTGTAATTCAAAGGGTAATAAGAGACACTCAGGTACATATGGTACTTCATCAGGCTGGAATATATTTGAGGGATGTACAGCTGTGGCAAGCCTGGGTGGAAAGGGAACTGTATACATGCTACAGTTAGTGTGCTCATTTACTGTAGGGTTTTGCCACAGCTCAGATGAAGGTTGGATGACAGTATTAGAGAGGTAATCCTTATATGGAAGCTGCTTATGTGCATCCTGCTATTTTTAGATTGATTTAAAAAAAAGATAAAACATGTGCATGACTCTAGATTCAAAGCTTTATAATAAGTTGTTCTCAGAGGAATCTCAGTATCATTACCCGTTTCCTCCTCTCATCTCTCCGTCTCAGAGGCAGCATCTTGTTGCATGTGTAAGTGGATTTCTGTATGCATGTAGATGCATATATCTACAGCCATCTTTATGTTCATGTATTCATTTTTCTCCTCTCTCTTTTTTTCTTTTTCGTTTGAGATAGGCTCTTATGTAGCCCAGGCTAGGCTCACAGTTACTATGTAGTCAAGGATGACTCTGAGCTTCTGATCCTTCTGCCACCATGCTGGGTTTTACCAACCAAACCACACCCCCAGACTTTGTAATTAAAAAAAATATGCTCTTATCTATTGTTTGAGCATTTCAGACATCTAATTCTTAAGTAAAAAATAGTATATATTCTTTATTTTTTCTTTTAGTAGATATCATAGAGCTTAGTTATTTGGGGGATAATTTTTCTCATCCCATTTTGCATACTATTCCATTATGTGATTAATTATAATATATTGTTAGTTTCCCTGCTGCTTTCAAGGTATTTTCCTTATGTACACTATATTTATGACTTTTTTTTTGAGTGTGTGTGTGTGTGTGTGTGTGTGTGTGTGTGTATTGTGAAGTGAACCTAGGGCATTGTGTTCATTAAATGTGAGATGCATCAGCTGACTTATACCAACATGGCAAGTTTTTACTATTAAAAATAAGATTGTATAATAAATCATTTATGTACAACCCAGTTTTAAATTTTGATAATGTGTTTTGGGACTTTATCTGTAGTAATAGTACCACTGGGTCATTATCGTTCTTTCTAATATGTTTGACATTTTAAACTGGTTATGACTGATTTCCTGTGTTCTTTGCTTACTCTGTAGCTATGGAACATAGACTCCCGCATAAAGGTGGCTGACTGCAGAGGACATTTGAGTTGGGTTCATGGTGTGATGTTTTCTCCTGATGGCTCATCATTTTTGACAGCTTCTGATGACCAAACAATAAGGGTGAGAAATACTGAGATTTTTCATTTCAAACATTTAAACTAAATTTATAGAGAAGGAAATTTGGGGGGAAGTATTAAGGGCAGTAAGGTACAAAGCTACTAGGTACATATATATATCCTGGAAAAGTGCTGCTCTGTGAGTCGTGTCTCCTTCATCTGGACATGTTGCTGGCTGTTACTGAGCCAGGTGCTGAGCAAAGCCGGTGAGTAGGTTGCTTGCACACCACCTCTGATTCCTGGGCAGGTTTGGCTCCTTCCTCTTGAATTCTCATGTGTGATTATATGATAGTTCTCAGAGCGCATGCATTTTACCTTTCTATTGTTATTTATCTCTCCTTGCCATTCCTACTGCCCGTGTCCAGATCTGTTGCCTTCTGCCATGAGAGGTATTAGGCTCTGACACTTCTCCTTTCTTTACTTCATGATGTGGCTAGGATATATGTATATGTATGTATATATGTATGTGTGTGTATGCACATATGTACACACACACAATGCAGTTTCACATTATTTTGTTTTACTGGTGTTGGGGATTAAGCCCAGAGCCTCATGCTTCTATCAGTGAAATACACCCACATTTATGATTATGTCATTTTTGCTTCAAAGCAGATAGTGGCTCTTTTACTCATCAAAGTAAACAGAGTTTTCTAAGCCTGCTGTCCCACTCCTCCACCATGTGATCTTGTTTGGTGCCAGACTGTCCTTCAGTTTACTCCTATAGGTAACATTCCCAGATACCCTGCTTGTTCTGTTCCTTAAGTAGCTTCTTATGTTTGCTAAGTCTTACTTTTGGCTTTCTACTTACTGGAGTCTTCACCATCTTAAGGTCTACTCAAGCCTTCTCTGTTTAGGAGAATATATGTCTCCTTTAATATTATATAATTTTGTGTCACGTTTGGTTGATGCCTATCAAGTTCTGGTGTAAAATATAAATTCAGTTTACTCCATAATTCTAATGTTCCTCTGCCCCTTGACTTATTTATATATTTTAGAATTATATGCAGCTGTTTGAGTCCAGGAATCCTAGTTAGTGCTTTTACCATCCAGTACAGTGTTTTATACAAATCATAGCTGAAATTAATTTAATGTTACTATATGTCACACATTGTGCAAAGTACTGTACACGCACTGACTTACTAGTTCTCACAATAGGAAAGGAGCATGAAACGTTGGGTACAGGAAAAGCCCAGAAAGGCCAGTGCTACTCTATGTGCTGTCTTTCTAGACTTGACCTAGAGTGTAAATCAACTCACAGCGTCCCTCATCAACAAGGCCTTGGTTATAACATAAATAAATAAAGAAAACTACGCCAAAGCACAGGTTGTGTAGTGACCTGTGATTTACATTCTGCTGTGAGCTCAGTAGCTGTCTAACTGGAGATGGTGTCAGCCTGGGTTAACCTCCTGAACAGCACAGCTTTTTTGCTTTTGTTTGTTTGTTTGTTTGTTTTTGTTGAGGTTAAAGTAGAGTTCACAGAGACATCTTGACTGCAGAGCCCACAACTCATGTAATAGCAACCATTTCATACTATAGGATGTTTTAATACATACTTATTATTGTTTTGTAGCCTAAGAGTTTTTATATCATATGCATTTTAATTGTTAATCACAGTTTGTTACCTTGCTTTAAGACTGAGTTGTCTGTATGGTATCTCAGAGGGAGGATCAATAGTACACAGTGATTTTAGTTCCTTTGTTCTTATTCAGGTCTGGGAGACAAAAAAGGTATGCAAAAACTCTGCCATCGTGCTAAAGCAGGAAATAGATGTCGTGTTTCAGGAAAATGAAATGATGGTTCTTGCAGTTGACAACATAAGAGGCCTGCAAGTGAGTATATTTTAAAAATCCTGGAAACATCATTTGGGTGAACTCATTCTTTTTTCCTGTTTGTTTTTGGGTTTAGAATCAGGCACAGTTGTATGGTCCTACCAGGTGCCTACAAAGCGTTAGTTGAACAACTCTGTGGCTCTTGGATTGAGGTTTGGAGTGTTGAGTATGCTAGTATTTAGATTTAAATAAGATGCTACCTCCCCTTTCTTTAGGCCTTTGTCTTTCTTGAGGCTGCCTGGAATTACATCCTTTAATTTGCACAGGGTCTTGAGACCTCCATAAAGACAAGCTTGAACTTGTTCACCGCAGTGATTTGGATGTGTCTCTGGATGGGCGCGGGGGTGGGGGTGGGGGTGGGGAAACATACGAATGAAGCTTTCTTTTTTCAGGGAAAGGAAAATAGGGTCTTTAGGAGCTAGATCATCTTAAGTGCAGGAGTCTCAGCCTCGGAGCTGAGGTGGAGGAGCCAGGCTGTACATACTGAATCTTCCCTGATCATTAATTCACTCAGTCACACTCGTGTTCAGGATCTCTGAACACTTACTAGTCCTGGAGAAGGAACAGTTTGTGTTAATAATATTAGAATAACCCTGTTGCTAGGGATGCAAACAGTTCACCTTAGACTGATCTCCCTGTAACTGCAGACAGTAGTTCCAGAGGTCCTCTAATAGGAATGGGAGTTTTGAGCCTCTGAGTGATCGTAATAGTTAGCAGATAACCTGAGGGATGCTGTCATCTAGCAGGTTAGCACCCCTGAGTTGGGGGCCCAAGTAAAGTTTTATAAGTTTACACACAACCTTCTCAATATATTGATTAATATTCTGTATTTGTGGTATCAGCTTGGATGGAAAATTGAATGTGAATTCCTTACTTACTGTTTTTTTTTTAATAGACTGAATCTTTTTCTTGGGATATTTCTATTAGAGTTCCTTCCAAGTTCACTGTCCCCTTGCTTGTATTGTTTAAAGTCAAACCTATGCAACCTCTCAGTAACAGTTGTCATAACCAAAGGATGATGAAGATGACCTGATTATAAAAATATTATTTTACTGAATGTCAAAGTCTTCAAGAATTCAGAGGACAGTTTAGCTGACAAATAATTCCATTAGAGTACATGCAGAATTTTTAATTTATTAAAAAAGGGATGAAATTGATTTTTGTGGAGGAAGATCATCAGTTTTCAGTAGTTCAGTCTTTTAAGAGAATATTGCTTGACATAATTATATATACACATATGTGTATATATAGTGCATTTTGATCATATATACCCCATTATCTTCTCTCATCTCTTTTCTACTTCCATTGAGCCCCCTTTTTTTTTCCAACAAATTGTCTGTCTACCTTACTGTATATGTGATGTATGTGTCTGACTGAGGTTAATATGGATCAGGGGTTAGTTACTGGGGTATGGCAGTCAGTCAGTGGTGACCCAGCTAAAGAAGATGACTTCCCCTCCCCTAGTAACCATTAGCTTGCTAACAGGTCCTCACGGAGGGTAGTACCTCCTAAGTCCCTCGCCAGTTAATAATGGATTTGTTAAAGGGCCTAATCTCATACAGAGATTATGGAGGTAGTAACCATAGTTACTGTAATTTCATGCATGCAACAGTCATGTCATATCTAGGAGACAGTGTTTTATTTTTTTTGTTTTTTGTTTGTTTGTTTTTATTTTGTCATATTTAAAATTTATAAAATATTGTAACAGTAAAATGAGTAGTATAAAAGTTGTTTGATATAAAACAATCAATTAAACAGTCTTATATAGATGCATGTCTGCAGCAATACTGAAAATACATACGTTTTCTCAATATAAATTTTAAGTAATTCCAAACATGTTAGCTGTATATTTTAAAATAATACATCACTACTATTTTATTAAAAAATGAACATAAGCCAGGCAGTGGTGGTGCACGCCTTTAATCCCAGCACTTAGGAGGCAGAGGCAGGAGGATTTCTGAGTTTGAGGCCAGCCTGGTCTGCAGAGTGAGTTCCAGGACAGCCAGGGCTACACAGAGAAACCCTGTCTCGAAAATACAAAAAAAACAAAAAAAACAAAAAAAACAAAAAAAACAAAAAAAAACAAAAAAAAAAGAACATAAATAGATAAAGTCTGTTTGTTTGTTTGTTTGTCTTGCTTTTAGTAGAGTTTAAAATCTTGGCTGTTACTATGATAGAAGCCCAAAATAAGAACAATTTTTAGACATTGGAGTTCATTGTAATAAGACTATCCTTTCATGACTCTCACATCACCAAAGGATTTTACCTCCATAGTAGCTAAGCTAAAAGTTGGCAGTTCTACAAACCAAGGTTACTTGGCATCATCAGAACCCAATACTGCCACTATTGGAAGTCCTGGACACATCATCACACCAGAAAAGCAAGATTCGGATCCAAAATCACTTCTCAT